>JAODAL010038379.1:0-39296 GCA_025379985.1 Phyllomedusa bahiana
GAAACCAAAATTCATCAATCACAGGGCCCATTGTGACAACTCTGGTGCATTTTGAGGCTACCTGTCTAACTTCTAAACAGTAATAGAAATGAGTGCCAATGTGTATGAAACCTAGAATATGCAGTAGAAATAATGAAACTACAATTATTTTTTTTTAATTTAAAAAAAACTTTTTAAAATACTCATACAGTCCACATAAAAATTTGTTATTTGGGCGGGACACAAAACAGGGGAAAAAAAGAAACCAAATTTTTCACCAAGAAAACAGATAGAAAATTTTCCCTTTTAACCCCCTTCCCCGCCGGAGCCATTTTTGGGCCCCCTCGACAGACCCCCATTTTTTAAATCTGGCATGTGTCACAATAATTTTTTTGACACTTTAAAAACCTAGCCTTTGGATTCAGAGATTGTTTTCTCGAAACACTTTTGTGCTTTAAGATAGTGTCAGGCCTTAAAACCGGGAAACCCCTTTCATCCTAGGCCGTAGTTTCCCCCTGCTCACTGAAAAAGTTGGTCCATTGGACAGCCCCGGGTACTGAATCTTGTTAGTCCTTTTTTCCCAGCCCTCCCCGTGACACCCAGTTGCCCCCACCCGTGGCCCTTCCCCTTTTTAACCCACCTTTTGGTACTTCCTCCGGGTGGGGTTTTTTTTGTGCTCTGCTATAACCCTTGCCCTGTCCTTTTTTTTGCTGTCTAACCTTTTATGCATTGTTTTCCCGACCTTCCCCCTTCCCTTACCGACGTTGTTTCCCCCTGCCTGCCCCTCAAAGACTGACCCCGGGCCCCCACGTTACCGACCCCGGCTTGCCCTACGATTCCTGCCTGCTCCTCAAAGATTTGAAAACCCCCCCGCACGTTACCGCCCCTCGGGCCCTTCCCGACTACGCTTCCTTCAGGGGGGTACCCATTAGTCAAAACCCTAAACCAAACCCAGTTTCCTGATCGTGACAGAATAACCTCCCCCAAAAAAGGAGCCCGTTGGAACCCCCGGGGGGAAAACAAGGGGGCGAATTTCAAAATTTTGGGTCCCAAACTTATCAAAAAAAAATTTTCAAAATTGAAAACCCCCGGGTGCTGAATCAAAAAAAGGAAGAAAATTGAGTTTAAAAGGGAAAACTTCTTGATATGCGAAATGCTGACTCAGATTCAAATGCCCCGCTTGCCCCTCCCCGGGGGGAAAGTTAACGGGGAGGGCCACCTTTAACCGAGGATTCTTAAAAACCAAAAGCCGTATTTTTTTCCCCCCCCCCCCCCCCCAAAGATGCGCCTGCCCCTTTAAACCATTTATAGAAAAAGATTTGCGTTTTATTAAAAACTCTTCGGGACAGATAAAAGCTTTTTGCAGGGGCCCGTCCCCTTTAAAAGGGAAAAAAACTGTGCCTTTTTAAATTTACTTAGTGATTTTTATGACTGTATAAAACCCAATTGTTTGATGCCCCCAAATCTTTGTGCCACACCCCGAGGGAAAAATTTAAACAAAATTTTTTTGGGGAAAGGGGCGGGGGCTAAAGTTGCGAGTACACAGCAAAATTTGTTGCTGGATAGTTTGACACCACAGGAATCCCACCCCCGGAGAGAAAATTTTAAAACAGATTTCAGAACTGGTGAAAGATGAGCTTGCCAAGTTGGGGCCCCCTGAAAAATTTTTTGAGGCCCTTTGTGCAACGGTGCATCAAAAATTGATCATGGGTTTTCTGAACGTAGAAGGGAAAGATTTGGCAGATATTGGGAAACAGCCCACCTATTTCCTTTAAAGCCAATCAAAATTGAACCCCAAGAAAAGGGTTTAAAAACTACACCTGAACCTATGCAGATTGATGTTGTCCAAACACCGTTTAAACGCACCCAAAGAAAAAGAGGCCCAAAAACAGAAAATTTTGGCCTCTATTGTGGGGGCTCTAGACATTATGCCTTTAAAACTGTCCAACAAGATTAAAAAGGTCTATAGCCTCACATGTCCCAAGACAGAAAAGAAATCTTGCCCTTTTCTGAACCCCCAAGATTCTGTTGGGGGAGACCATCTCATCCGTGACTGTGGGACAGACAAAAAAACACCACCATCCCCTCTTTTCGTCATCCCTATACAAGTCTTATTTGGGGAAACCAAAAAAATGCAATGTCCGCCATTTTGGGGTTTCCCGGGTTGCAGGGGGAAAATTTTTCCATGGATTTTACAATTTGCATTTGGGGGACAATAACATTGCCGAAAAACAAAATCCACCCCAAAATTGATAGGGAAAAACTGTTGATGGATCACCTTTATCATCTGGCCCCTTAAAACTCATAAAACAACTAAAATTTGGGAATCCAAATTTGAACCAAATTTCATCATGAAATTAAAAAATTTTTTCATCTAATTTTCCCTCCCCCAAAATTTTTCCAGAAATTTTAAAGGTTTCCCCAGGGGTTTGCTACCCAAATGACCCTTTTTATCAACGGGGAATCAAGAACTTTTTTCCCTTCCTTCTGAGTACTGTAAAACAATTGTCACCAAAGTCATCTGCCAAGAAACAAATACAAATTTCCAAGATTTCTCAGAAGTTTGGTGATAATTTACCCCCTCATTTAATAAACATTTTTTCAGCGACATCTGTAAAAAAAAAAAAAGCTGATAAAATTCCCTCCTAAAGCCCCTTATATTGTCCCTTCGAGTTGCTTCCTGGACCACCTTCCCTTTTGGGGCGAATTTATAACCTCTCAAACCCGGGAAATTTTAAAAAGGAAACTCGGGGAAATTTTTAGATGAAATTTTTTAAAAAAAGGGCTTAAATTCCCCTTTCCCCTCACCAGCTGGAGCACCCTTGTTTTTTTGTAGAAAAAAAAAATAAACCCCGGGGCCCAAATTAAATTGACTACAGGAACAAAATTTAAAATTACTTTTAAAAAATCTTTATCCTTTTCCCCTTTAAAAACCCCGGGTTCTGGAAAACCCCCGGTTTTTCCCAAATTTTTTCCCAAAACGGATTTAAGGGGGGGGGGCCAACAATCTCAACGAAATTCGCCCCGGGAGATGAAGGAAGACTGCCTTTAGAACCAGATAGGGAAAACATTTTGAATCCCAAAAAAATTTTCTTTCCCGGCCCTTTTGAAATTTGCTCCTTCAACTTTTCCAGCTTTTCATTAATAAGTTTTTTTTTGAGCCCCTTCCTAACAATTTGTTTTGGTTTTCCCTCAATAACTTTTCCTTATTTTTTTTTTTTTTAAAAAAGACCCCTTTTGGAGGAACATCGAGACAGGGTTCAATCAGCCCCGGGAACGACCCCGGAAAATAATTTTTAATATCAAACGGAAAAAGGGTAAATTTGAAAAAAACTAAAATTAAAATTTTTTTGGACATATCACTCCCCAAAAGGATTTAATTTAGGATCCTAGTAAAATAAAAAGCTGGGTGGAATGGCCCATCCAAAACTTGAAGATGTTTCGGGCGTTTTTAAAAGGGTTTGCAAATTTTTTACAAAAAGTTTCCCCAAAAAATTTTTTTCCCCAAAAACATCTTCCCAAACCCTTTTTTGCTCAAAAAAAAAAAAACCCAAAGGGGGCGTTTTTGGGTCCCAGAACACAGGTACCTTCAAAAAATTTAAAAAAGACTTACTTTATTTTTCTCCCACCCAAACTTGTCCTTTCCAAAAACCCTGATTTCCCTTTTCATTTTTTAGGTAAAACCCCCCTCAGTTTTCGCTTGTGGGAGGGGCCCCCTGTCTCAACGAGTTGGAGACAAAATGCAACTTCATCCATTGCTTTTCTTTTCTCATCCCAAAAGTCATCTGCAAAAGAAACAAATGACTTTGGGGAATAAAGAACTTTTACCTTAAAAAGTTGCCTTCTCTGAATGGAGACATCTTTTTTAAAGGACCAATCACCCAAAAATTGCACTTTTTGGCCCCAAAAAATTTAGTGCTCATCCGCACTAGCTAAGAGATTTTTGGGAAAGGACGGGCACGGGGGGCCCTTTTTTTCTCCAGATTTCTTTTCCCCATTATTTTTTTATCGCCCAAAGGTTCAAAAAATGGAAAGGGGGCCGATGCTTTTCCCGGGTTTTCCTTGCTGAACCCCCCGGGGAAAGGGGGTCCTTAAAACGGGGGTCCCCCCTATTTTGCCCAATCAAAAAAATTTTTTTTGGGGAAACCCTTGACCCCAAAAGGAATTTTCCCAACAAGGTTCAAGAGGGGATCCCCAAAATGCCCTTTTTCCCTTTAATCAACCCTTCCCAAAAGGGGGAAATTTAAATTCCTTTTTTTTTAAAAAGAAGGTTTTGGAGGCAAAAAACCACAGGTTTTTAAATTTTTAAAAACCTTTGGAAGCCGCTTGATTTTGAATTTCCCAAATTAGTCCCAAAATTCCGAAACTTGCAACATCTTTCTTGGAGCCCCTCAAAACTTAATGAACTACTCCCTCGTTAAAATTTTGGTGGCCTAATTTTTAAAAAAGGGATTTTAAAAAAGTATGTCTCCCCCTTGTTTAAAAAGTGCAAAAAACCCAAGGAAACCCACGATCCCCCCTCCCCTAGGTTTTTTTTCAACCGCTTTCCATTTCCCAAACCGACCCTGGGGATCAATTTTCTAGGGGGTTTTCCTTTTTGGGGGGATCTCCCCCCCCACCCTAAAAAAATTTACTAACCACCCCTTTTGTTGGGGGCCCCGTCTTACAAAAATGGCCCTTTTCCCAATACCTACAAAAAGGGAATCCCAACGGCTGAAAAAAACCTGCAGAATTGTTTTGGGTTAAGGAAATTTTTTAAGGTTTAAAATTAAAAATTTTTTCCTAAACCAAGGGGTAGTTTTAAAAAGAGGTTTAAAAATTCCCATCAGGGGTTTTTTGGAAAAACTCGTAAAACCCCTTGGGGGGCCCACGGGAAAAAACCTCTCTACGCTTTAAACCCCCAAAAATTCCCCAATTTTCCCCAACGGGAAAGGACTAACCCAAACTCTGGAACAAAAAACCGGGCTTTGGTTTTAATTTTCCAACCTCCAGGTTTTGGCCTGGGTGGACTATTTAAAAACCAACTGCAAAAAGTTTGCCTACAACAAATTCCAAAACAAAAAACCCCAAAAACCTTTCAAAAAGCCCGTTTTAAATGCTAATTTTGGATGACACCCAAAATCTTTTTTCCTATTTTTTCCAAAAAGGGTACCCTTTTCCCCTGCTTTTAAACCCCCCCGTTTAACAAAAATTGAAAAAACCGGGAAAAAAATTTAAAAGAGATCCTACGGGAAATCTCAAGAAAAAATTTTAAAAAATCAGCGGGGATAAAACAAAAACAAAAGCTTCCCCCCAACTTAAATTTTTGGTAAAAATAAGGTTTGGGCCTTTTCCAAATTTAAAAATTTTTAAAAAAACTTGTTTCCATTTTCCAAAAATTGGGGTTTTCAAAATTTTCCATAGGACCTTTTTCCAAATTTTTGGGCACAAATTAACCAAGGGGGTTTTTCCCCCCCCTAAAAAATTCCTAAAAACAAAAAAATCCACCATGTTCCAGGGTTCCCAATTTGCTCAACCCATTCAACAAAAAACCCCCTTTTCCAGGAAAATCACCCCACCCCCCGCCCCCATTTTTTAAAACCCCAAGGGGCAGGAAGAATACAGGGGCCCCCCAAAAAAATTTTTTGGACCTAGAATTTCAAAGGACTTTTTTCAATATTTTGGGGGGAAAAGGAAGGGCTTAAAACCAGAAAAAAATTTTTTCCAGGGGAAACCCGGGAAAAAAATAAGGGTTCATGCCCCTTTAATGCTTTACAAGTGCATTTCCATCGGAAAACATCCGGGGAAAAAAACCTCTGGGGATGTCCCAAAGGCCCCCATCCAGAAAAAAAAGGGGGGCCCAAATTTTTCGGGGCCTTAAACCTCCGGAACCCTGGAAATCCAAGGGGGTAGCCTGCTCATGACCTATTTTTGGCCCTTTTTGGACACCCAGTATTTAAATCTTTTTGGGCCCCCCCCTTGGGTTTTTTTTCCCCCTTCCCCTTTTTTGGACTAGTGTTGAGCGAAAAACTTTTGTTTAAGGGGACTTTGGGGCCGATGGGCCCCGGCCCAACCCATCGAAAAGGGGGTTTTTTCCCGTAGGAGCACCCTTTTTATAAACCGAGGGAACCCATTAAGGTCCAAAGGGGAAAACCAACAAAAACCTTAAAATTCCCCTTAAACCCCCCCAAACAGGGCTGGAAAATTGGGAAATTAAAACACCCCCCAAAAACCAGTAAAAATGGTTTTAACCTGCTACAATTCCTTACCCACAACCCTTTGGGCAAATAAAAGCCACAAAAAAAAAAGCCCCAAAACACCCCAAATTTAAACTATCCCGATTTTGTACCAAAAAGGCCATGACCCCAAAAAAACCTAAACCCCCCCCCACAAAAAAAAAAAAGGTGCCAGAAGGCGGGAAAATTTTTTTGGGAACCACCCTTTTAAATTTTTTAAACTGGCCCAATTTAAAACCCCCCCTGGAAAACACAGCTTTGCCCCCCAAAAAACCTGCATGCCCCCACAGATTAAAAAGTGCCGGAAGAAAGAAAACCCCCCTTTTTGAACCACCTTTTTAAATTTGGGAACGGCCCCTTTTGCCCCTAAACTGCCCCCCGGACCGCAAAAGGCCCCCTTTTTAAAACCTGCCCCCCGGACCCCCAAATTTAAAAAAGTCCCGGAAAAAAAGGAGTCTTTCAACCCCCAAATTTTTAATTTTAACTGGCCCTTTGAAAAAAAACCCTGTCCAGGACCGCAGGCCTTCCCCTTTAAAAACCTTTTCCCTTTGACCCACAGATTAAAAAAGTGCCGGAAAAAAAGGGAGGTCTTTCAAACCACCTTTTTTATTTGAACGGGACTTATATTTGGCCCCCGGTCCTGGGCCACATTTAAGGATTTTTTAAACCCCGGGTCTGCCCCCCAGTTTTAAAATTTTCCGGGAAAAAAAGGTAGCCCCTTTCAACCACCAAATTTTAT
Organism: Phyllomedusa bahiana; assembly: GCA_025379985.1. Taxonomy (NCBI): domain Eukaryota; kingdom Metazoa; phylum Chordata; class Amphibia; order Anura; family Hylidae; genus Phyllomedusa; species Phyllomedusa bahiana. The sequence goes on from JAODAL010038379.1 coordinate 6,934, forward strand.
TAAACCCTGGACTTTGGAAAAACCCCCCCGTCCTGGACCGCGGGCATGACCCAAACCTGCCCCCCTAAACCCACAGATTAAAAAGTGCCAAAAAAAAGGGGCCCCCTTTAAAACCCCCCTTTTAAGGTTGAACAGGCCCAAGAGAAAAAACCCTTTTTCTGGCCCCGCATCAAGGCCCCCCTTAAAAAACCCCTTGTCTAAACCCCAAAAAAAAAGGGTTGCCGGAAAAAAGGGAAAGCCCCTTTCCCAACCACCATTTTAGTTGAAGGGGAAACCTTTTGCCCAAACCTTGCCCCCTTCCCCCCGGCAGCATGCCCCCCTTAAAACCCCGGCGGACCCCCCAGTTTTAAAAAGGGGCCGGAAAAATTTTGTTTTTTTAAACCCCCCAAAAATTTTATTTGAAGGGACTTTGGAAAAAACCCGGGGTCCGGGCCCCGAGCATCCCCCTTTTAAAAACCTTTTCTGACCCAAATTTAAAAAGTCCCCCGGAAAAAGGGGGTTTTTCCCAAACTCCCCTTTTTAGTTAAAACTGGCCATTGCCCTATAACCCCCCCCCTGTGCCACACAAGCCCCCCAGGCCGGGGAATTTTTAACCGGGGGGGGGCGGTGGAAGGCCCGGGGCTGGAAATCCCCCTTTCTTTTTCCCCCAACCAGGTTAAAATGCCCTGATGACGCAGAAACCCGGAAAAACTGCCGTGCTGAAGCAAGGGGCGGAAGCGGAATTTTGAAATTTTCCCACCCTTCCTCATTACACAGTCAAGCCCTTTGGGTAGCCCCTTTGCCCCTCCAAAATGAGTGGGGCCCAAAATTGGGAACCCTTTCCATTTGGGGAAATACGGGGGTTTTTAACGCCCTTTTTTCCCCCAGGTCCCCCTTTTTCCTTGGAAATTTTTTTTCTCTTTTTTACCCCCAACGGGGGCTGGGGGAAAAATTTTGTCCTCGTACTTTTGGTTCCCCTTTGGCCCCAGCTCCTACTCCATGGCCCTTCTAATAACCTACCCCCGGGCCCAAGGGTTTTTTCCCTGTACCTCCCTTTTGTAAAAAAATTCAGAAAAAATTTTTTTTACCAGTTTATTTTGAAAATGCTTTTTTTTTAGTAGTTTAAATTCTAAAAACAAAATTTTTAAAAAGGATGGAATCCCACCAGGGTTTTTTGTTTCTCTTTTTTTTTAATTGTAAAAAAATGGGTTGTTTCAATACAGGGATTGATAGCTATGTTTTAAAAATCTTGCAAAAACAAGTCATTTTTCAAAAATGTGTCCATTAACATGTCCTACCTATTCCCCTTTTTTTGCAGCACCATCCCCCCCTTTAGCCAAACTTGAAAAATTGTGAAGAACAAATGTCTGTTAGAAACCAAAATTTTTTTTTTTAAAGGATCTTAAATATAGCTGCATTTTTAAAGCAAAATGCCCCCAAAAAAATTTAAAACAAGACCCTTTAAACCACTTTTTGGGCAATTGGAATTTAAAAAATGTCCCTTTTTAAAAACCCCCATTTTTTTTTATAATGGACCCCAGTAAAAACTCAAATTTCAAAGCAAAATGGGGCCCCCAAAAAAATTCAAAGCAATGACCCTTGAGCCACTTTGGACAAAATTTGAAACAACATTTTTTTTTTAAAAGGACCCGAAGTATTCGCTTTTTAAAAACACAGACCCAAAAAAAATTTTAAAAAAAGACTTCCCCAGCCACTGTTAAAAATTGTGAGGGAGAAAACCACTTTAAAAACCCCCATTTTTTGTTTCCAAAAAGGGCCAAAGATTATTGCTGTAAACCACAGCTACAAGACCCCAAAAAATTATAAATATGACTTCTCAGCCCCTATTAAAAAAATTGGAAAGGGGGAAATTTCCACTTAAAAAACCAAAATTTTCCCGTTTTTTAAAGGACCATAAAATTTTAGCTGAATCACAGCCAAAATGACCTCAAAAACCCTTGACAAAGTGAAAAACTTCTTAAATAAAGTGAGTAAAAAGGAATACGGGGGGTTTTCATTAAACCTTTTTGTCTTTTTTTCAGTCCCTCACAGCAAAACCACAAAATGAACTGTTGGGAAAAGAGAATAAAAAATTGCAGAAGGAAAAAGAACATTTTAAAAAAAATTTTTCAAGAGGGCCCCTTTCCCCGTTTGAAGAGGAAAATTTTAAGTAACCCGGGGAACTAATCGGTGACCCGGGGAAAATTTTGGGGCCCCCCCAAAAATCCAAACAAGATCCAACCATTTCATCCAATGAAAGTCAAAAAGATCCACATTATCTTGGAAAAACCGGAAGCGTTTTTCCCGTAAAAACCCTCCCGCTTTTGCTGAAAGGGGTTTCCCCTCCCGATATGACGCTGGCTGCTGGCAGGGCAACACCTCTATGGCGTGACGAGCCCCGCCTTTGGGCCCCTTCCCTCCATTTTTGGGTACCAAGAAGTCTATTGGGCCCGGGAAAACATACCAAAAACATCCCGGGGTTTTAGCCAGACAGTCGTTTCCCCATGATCTTAAACTGAAATTTTGTTTATTGGGGTGTGTGGCCCCGCATTGCTGCGTTGGTGAGTGTTAAAAAAAAGATTGCCAGAGGCACCCATTAGGGTTCTGCCACCTTTCCCGCTGCTGGCCCCCAAAACCTACTTGGGGACCTAAATGGGTGGCACTCGCTGATGTTGTTCCCCCCGTGACAATTTTGGGGAAATTTTTAAACAAACACAACGATTCCCCCAGTTTATCCAAACAGCAAGGGCTCCATTTCCTGCATTTTTAAATCTCTAATTTTGGGGGGGGGAAGGAAAGTGCGAGTTTTTTTTGTACCCGGGGGTCCAGGAGGGGGCCACCCAAAAACTGTTGTTCATTTTTTATGGCCTTTAAAGCGAGGATCAGTTGGAGGAAATTTGGGGCATCCAAGCACTCATGTGAAGATGGAGCCTTGATTTCCCAAACCTCTGGGCCCAGGGGCACTAGCAAACTGATCTTTTCCCCAACTTTTCCCCCTTTCCCCCTCAAATTTGGGGCCAACCCCCTTTCCAAGGCAGGGGCGTTTGGAAACACGTTTCTAGGAAAAACCTCCTCCTCCTCCGTGCCCCCAGCTTCACCCCAGCCCTGACTTGCCTGAGATGGGTGCACCCCGAGAGCTGAAAGCCCCCTTGCACAAACTCTGGGGCCCCCGGGAAACCCCTTTCCTAATAAACCGATAAATTGGAAACTTCCCGGCCTTTTGGATTTGACGGAGAGAAAGGGTCCGTGTCCCCCATCTTTTCCAACTCCTTTCCCCCGTCCCCTGGCGGGACCCGTTTTTTTCAGAGTGTCCAACGATCGTTCCCCGAACTAAATCACCCAAAGCTCATGCCTTTACCCAAAGGGGATTTCCGCACCCGAAACCCTTTTGGTTGGGTTCTTTAAAAAATGGAAAGGGGTGGTTTTCAGGAAACTCTTCAACCGCCTCCCCTCTCGGGGCTCAAAAACCCCGGGGGCCGCAACCCCCTTTCTTGTCAGGGCCTGTGTCACTTCGACTGGGGTTTAAAGGGGAAATTGCGCTGCTTTCCACAAACGCTGGAAACATGTGGAAAGGGGGGAATTTTCCCGCGTGTTTTCCCCCCTTTAACAATGAACGGTTTGACGGGGGGGGCCGAGCTGACGCTTTCAACGCAGCCCGGGCCCGGGACGAAAAAAGGGTGCGAACGGGGGAATGGGGAACTTAGACTTCGAGCCTTCCTCAGCGGCAATCCAGACCCCGGGGAGCTTTTTATAAATTTCTGGGCGACCAGGTTCATTACCCTTTTCCAGGGAAGGGATGGGCTCCGCCAACCCATCTTAAGGGGCGGGGCCCCCAATTTCGCCCGTTATCACACACCACCTTGCCTGGCAAAAAGGTTAATTTGGGACCCCGCCAAACCCTTGGGCTCCCTTGGGGAGAGCCGTCCACAGCTCCTGAACCTGTTGTTGGACGGTCCCCCAAAACCAAAATTAATTTTAACACGGCCTGGGTTTTCTCTGGCACGTGATGCCACCAAAAGGAAAACCCTTTGGGGGGAAAAACCCTGCACCATCCCTTTCGGTTTTTGAAAAGCGTGCCCGGAGCCTGAAAAGCCCCCGTCACCCCCCGGGGCATCCACCCACTCACCCCGTGAGCTGTTTACCGAGATTTTTAGCGGGCCCTTTGGGCCCTGCTTACTATCCATGTGTCGGTGGGGCAGATGGACTTTTTTCCCGGGCACAGAAGCAAAACAACGGGGCCTTGAAATTTTTTGATGACACGTGGATGGGGCCCGGCAGGGGTGGCTTTTTTTGGCAAAGAAAAAAGCCTGCCGGCATCTTTGGGATTGGGGGGAGCAAGGGCCATGGAAAACCCCCCTGGGGGAACCCATCTTGTGGGCCCCCAGACGGAAAACAACATTTTTCCCGGCCAAAACCCGGCAACCGACATTCCCGGCTTTTTGGGGTTGGGATGGTTTGGGTTTAAAGTGTTTCTTCTGCTCCCCCAAAACCCGGAAGACAGAAAAGGGTGGCTGCTAGACTGGCCAATGTACGGCGTGCAGGGGCGTCCAAAATGGCCCCCAAAGGGGAAAAGGGTAGGATGGGTCTCTGGTTGGGGCTGGTTTGGGACTCCCGGGGGGACGGGGGAGGCTAAAAACGGAGGCGATCCTGATCATTCTCTGAGAAACATGGCAGCTAGGAAGGGGGGCCCCCCCCCCCCCCTTTGGGGGTGGCGGAGGGGGCGGAGACAGAGGGTGGTGAAAAGTGGTTGGAGGCCCGGGGTCGGTCCTGGCCTTTTTGGCCAAGGTTGCCTCCATTTCAAATCAGCATTCGCTGCATGTGACTAACATGTTGGGGGTGGGGTTTAAACCCCCAAAAGGTTTTTTGCTTTTACTTTTGCGTTTACCGGGAAAGGCGGCAAAAAGACATCGCTGGGGGAATCAGAGGGATCGTCAAAAAAAAGGCCCAGGCTTGAGAGGTCCGGACCTTTTTGACGGGGTTAAAACAGGAGCAAAGGGTTTTTCGCTGACCGGGGCTGGCCGAATCAAATCAGCGGGCTTTTTGCGAAACCCCCCTCCCCTTTTTGAAGGGGGAACCCGTAAATGACACTACCCCAAACGTCCCCCCTCCTCGGGGCCCCGTGGGGAAGCGCTCGCAAACAAATTTCCCCGCGGGAAAAAACCACGTTTGGGATCCGAATGTCCTCACATCCAACATCAACACAGGGGGGACTTTTGTCCCCTCCGACATTCTGCCCTCCAGAAGCGCGGGGGTACAAGCAAGAGGGACTGCAAGGCGTTGCCCACCGGGCCCGGGGTTTTTGCCGATTGACCGGGTTCCTTCCCTCCTCTGATGGCAAACAGTAACTGGGGGGTCAAGCGAGAAAATCAAACCCTTCTTTGGCCCCCTTTAACTTTTAAAATCCTTCTGAACCCCCAACCCCCATTTTTTTCATCAAAGAGGTTTTTCAAAAATGGTTATTTCCCCAGTGGTGGGGACACGAGTTTTGACATTTGGGCTGCCCATGTTGGGAAAGGATTGGGGGTTTTGGGGATGCGATGAAAGACATTTTTTGGCCGTGACTGGAGGACTAGGGGGTAAAACGCTGGATGCAGGTTCATTAACCACTGAAGAACAGATTGGCGACGCTGTTTTTTTACTGAGATTCACAGGCCCCGACCCAGCGAGACAAACCTGATGGTCCCGCAACCCGATGATCCGCTGGCAAGCGAGTTTTTTTCGCCAGCACTGGAAGGAAACACCTTTCCTCGTACCTCCCAAAACCTTTCCCTGTCCCCACCCCCCTTTTATTCCCCCTTACCACCTGAAAATTTCCCCTCCATGTTTTAGAAATATACAAATTTGAAAAGGGATGGAAGGGGTTTTGGAAAGTCTCTTATTAAAAAACGGCAAAAACACAGCTATTTTTCAAATCCCTCAAATCAAAAAAAAAATTGCTGGGGTTTAAATAAAACTGCAAATAGATCTATCAGGTCAACAAAGCGGCCCTGCGCCAAAGTGAAAAAAAACTTAAAAGAAAAAGATTCGGGTAATAAAAGGATTTTTTTTGGGACCTGTCCCAAATTTACCTTGTGGGGACTAAAAAATTGCAAAAAGGTTTTACATTTAAAAGGGGAAGGTGGCCTTTAATGAAAAAAGCTGTTGTGCAAACCCAAAATCAAAAAACACGTATCTGTAATGTATTTGGATAATAAAAGGTATTTTTTTTAAACCCATCCAAATTTAAACCCGTGGAAAATACACAATTGGGTGGATTTAAAAATTTTAAATGCAAGGTGGGTTTTTCAACAAATCTGGACTTGGGGAAAAGTGCCCAAAAACACGTATCTGTAATGGGATTTTGATAATAAAAGGGATTTTTTGGGACCTATCAATTCACCTTTGGGGACTAAAAAAAATTTCAGTATTTACAAATTTTTGTGCAAGGTGCCCCAAAGAACAAAACTGTAGTGCCCCAAAGTAAAAAAAAACACGATCTGTAATTATTTCGGATATTACAAGGTAATTTTTTTGGACCTATCAACCTGTTTCTGAAATTGCTGGATTCTAAATTTTAAATTCAAGGTTTGGGTATATTTAACAAAGGTGGAAATTTTTCAAAATTGAAAATGAAAAACCTATCGAAAAAGTAACTGATAAAAAAGTAAGTTTTTTCCCCCAACAAAGAGACCTGCATTTTCTAAAAAGAAGTGAAATCCAAAAAAGTTTTAGGCTGCCCAAAAATCCAGGAAATAAAATTTTAATAGAAAACGGGGGAAAAAAAAGCTTTTTCAAGTCTACACTAAGTCCCTTTGGGGAACTTTATCCAGGTTCTTTTTTAATAGAGCTTGGGCTGTGTTCGCCCCGGGGGGCCCCCCCCTTTGCTCCCCCCCCTGACTTACAGCGGGAGATCTCCTTTTTTTTTAAAAAATTTTCTAAACCCAACTATATAAAAACCCTTTCCCAAACCTAATCTAACCCAAATTGTAAGGAAACAAAAGCAAAAAGTAAGGTTTTTTCTGTGAAGAAAAAATTTAAAAATTTTGCTGACTGTTGGACACAAGCAAAAAAGCACGTCCTTTTGCTCTGAGAAAGCTGGGGAAAAACACTGAGGCCCGAAAAAGGGAAAAGCTGTTCTAATGTAAAACCCATTTATGTGATTTTTCCCCGCCAATCGCAACCCCTACACATCCCAGTCATTTACGTCCCCCCACAACCGGGGCTCCACCCTGCCCCTAATTTTGTAAGCTGGGTTTCTGGCCGCCAAAATTACAGGGAAGCGCCGAAAAAGGCGCGATCTTAAAAGATTTTGCACAGATTTTTAACCTAAATTACGCATGAAACTAAAAAATCCGATCACCATAAAAACGTGCCCAATTTTAACTTTGTCGATAAAAATCGCTAAAAACCCCACTTGTACATCATGTTGCTTCCACCCCTGGGCTTCCTATCAAAACCCAGCCTTGGGAAATTTCCCCCATGTGAGGTTATTGTGCTCTGCTATAATTTTTGCTCCTGCCAGGTTTTAAACCCTCTACCCCTTTATGCCCTTTTTGTGCTTCGACCTTCCCCTTTCCTTTCTGCGTTAGTTTTCCCCGCCCCGCTCCTCAAAGACTGGGCAACCCCCCGAATTTTTCCCCACCTCTGGGGTTTTCCGACTAACGTTTTCCCGCCTGCTCCCCAAAGACTGACACCGGCCCGCCACATTACCAACCTCTGGCCCTTTCCGATTACGCTTCCTTCAGGGGGGGTCCCCTTAGTCCCCAAACCAAAAACTCTAACCCCGCTCCGAAACGGACAAAAGTAAAAATTTTTTTGGGCCAAAAAGTCTTTGGGTTTTTTTTGTGAAAAAAATAAAAGTATCAAAGAAAAATGTGAAAAAATTTTCCACTTTTAAACTTTAAAAAGTCTGCGTGTAAGACATATAGTTAATTTCCCCTCAAAATAGATTTTATCTAACATCCCACAATATTTTTCAAAAGTAGGTTTTCATCCCTTTTTTTAAAAAGTCCCGGGGTTTTTTTTTTTTCGACCCTTTAGGAGGGTTTGAAAATTTTGCAGTAATTTTCAAAAAAAATTTGCAATATATAAATTTTTTTTTTGGGACAAGTCCAGTTCTGAAAGTGAATATGATTGTCCCGTATGTCTAGAAACCCATAATTGACTTAATCTAAGAAGCTCAAACCCCTTAAAGTATTCAACAACAGCATTTAGGGAAGTTTATTTAACCCAGTTAGGTGTTTCACAGGAATCTAAAGCAAAGTGAGTGAAATTTTCAAAATTTCACTTTTTTTTGCAGATTTTCAATTTTTATCCATTATTCACAAAAACACGGTAGATGTGATCAGGAAAATGCAACTTAATATTGATTTCCCAGAGATATCCCATATGTGGCCCTAGTGCGCTATTTGGCTCAACCATAAGCCTCAGAATAGGAGTAGCACCTACCGAACTCTGGAGTCCTCATTTCCATTATGATTTATTTTAAGGCCCAATTTTCAGGTTTAGCAGATAGCCAAGGGGCTAAACTAGATAAACAACCCCTAAAAAGACCCCAAATTGGAACAACACACCCCTTAAGGAAAATATCCATGGGTGCAGTGGAGAAATTTCGACCCCACAGTGTTTGTCACATTTAATTTAGCGTTAGGCTGTGAAAATGAAAAATGCATTTTGGGCATGGTGACTTTCACTTCACGGGGCCGTCTGGTAGGAGATCGCTATCGTGCAGCAGCGCGCTTGGAGCAGGAAGCAGGAGCTCACTCCTCCTTCCTGCGACTTAGCTCCGACGACCTTAATTAATCGTCGGAGCTAAGGGGTTAAACACCCGCGGCCGGAGCTCACTCGCTCTACTGCGGGTCATAAATCAGGTGCATTCTAGCGCAAATACAACAATTCTGGCTCAGGTAAACCACTTTTAAAGTGGTCTACCTGTTCCAGCAGTAATGCGCCTATTTTTGCTGTTCTTCCATTCATAAATGTGTTGAATCGTACTGTTGTAATGCACCCCGTCTCCAGCACGCCCCCCCAGTATCAGGTGCATTACAAAGTGCTTCGGGCGCTCTGTAAGGCACTTGATACTGTAGTGCAGCTCTTTAAAAATATAGTGCAGCCCCATTCATACATGTCACCCTCAATTCTAGGAAATATTTTGCGAGATAATTCTATGGAAATTGCATCTTTGGAATACAAGCAAACTTGTTGTGTATCCTGATTTCTTTTCAGTTCTTTGGTTTTCCCGTTCGAAAAAAACTCACTATTGATGCAAATTCTTTTAACTCCTTAACGACCACCCGCCGACTTTAGACGTCGGCTGGTGCAGGTCGATCGTCTGCAGCGACATCTTAAGACGTCGCTGCAGACATTGGAGTTTGCGGCGCCTGGGCGCCGCAGCAGTATGGAGGTCGGGGCTGTACCACACAACCCTGATCCCAGAACATCTCCTACGAGCATCGGGGAGCGGGGAAACCTACGTTTGCCGATGCTTTAATCCTTTGATTGCCGTGGATCGTCACCGCAGCGCAATCAAAGGGTTTCCCTGCTCTGTCGGGTGATTGGAACGCCCAGTGACCTGACAGAGCCCGGGGTAACGGCTGCACAGCTCAGCCCAGGGGACCTAAGTTGGCCAGAGCGGTCTGGTGGTAAACAAGCCAGTGACTGACACAGATTAAAATGTATTAGTATAAATATGACTATGCTAATACATTTACAAGTGTAAAAAAAAAAAAATGTAAAACAGTTCTCCCTTCAGGGGATTTAAAAAAAAAAGTAAAAAAAAAAAAAAGAAAAAGTGTAAAAAAATGAAAGTAAAAATAATAAAATAAAAATGTAATAAAAAATAATTGTGCATATATTACACACCCAAAAAAAAAACTACACATGTAAGGTATCCACATGACTATAATAACCTGTAGAATTAATCTAACAAGTTATAAAGTGTTAAATGGGAATGGTGTAAAAAAAAAATAAAAAAAAACAAAAAAAAATTTAAAAGATAAAAATAATTCTGCAATTATTTATAAGTGAACTTAAACTATTCCCCCATAAAGTACAACTTGTCTCAAATAAAAGGAGGCCTCATACAACTGCGTAATTGAAAAAATAAAAAAGTTACAGCTGTTGAAACGCAAGGAGGCAAAAACCAAAAAAAATTTGTGGTCATTAACTACTTTTCAGGCGTTCGGCTTAAGGGGTTAAATTAAGGGAAAATTATGGGGAAAAATGCAATTTAGTACGCATCTAATTTTGTATCAAAAGTTGAGACAGCCCTGTGTACATTACTGTTAATTCATTTTTGTATATATTTTGTATTAATCAGTACCATAAAAGGTATATTTTTTTATATATATATCAGCTGTATTTCTAAGGAGACCTCAATCCTTTATTCTTTATTTTTTATCCCGAGGGCATAACAAAAAACTCTCTTTTGATAGCATCCCATTTTTTGTAATTAGTAATTACACTGTCTGCTCTTTATAGCATTAAAATTGACAGAAGTTTGTTATGCTTCTTCTACAGGAGCAGCTCAGCCTGATCTATGTCAATAAAATCTAGTCTGATGACTGCAATGTTTCATTATACAGTGCCTTTTCATTATAAAGTTGCTGGCTTCTTTTGTCTGTGACACATGTGATTGAGTCAGCCAAGGAAGGGTACACGCTGTGCTTTAGTGAAAAACAGAGTGACACAAACAAACCAAAAAACAGACGCACGACAGGCACTTCAACTAGCAGATGATAGGACAGGAGATTATTTTCTCTTTGTAGGGTATTTCTAAAGCTTCTCAAAAAGATCTTATATAATGAAAAACTGATTCCTCCATTTATCTTTGCATTGATAGAGCAGGATTAGCAACACCACCCAATAATAATTTTACAGTTTAACAAAAACAAAAAAAAAAATATATATAAATATATACAAAATATAAATATATATACATATATATATAAATAATATATTTATAATATATATATATATATATTATATGAAAAATATATATATATATTATAGTTTTGGTTGGAATATGAGAATAATTATCTGCTATTACAGTGAAATTCTAAAAACCAGCACACTTGTACCGTTTATTGCATGTGTCATTGAAACATATTAGATACTTGTTACTAATGAGTTTGAAGGTAAACGGGGAGGATGTAGTGTAAGGCCTCGTTCACACGGCTTAATTCGACGGATTTGCCGACGATTGACGATCGCAATCCGTCGGCAAATCCGTCCGAAATAAGTCACACCTATTTCTATTTATTTCAATAGAAAATACGGCTCGTCATTCACGACGACCGCAGAAAACCGGTTCCGGATTGCCGCCGCGAAATGACGACGGCAATCCGACGGAAAAAACAATTGACATGTCAATTATTTCCCTTCCGGACGGATTCACCACCTACAATGATTGAAGATGGTGAATCCGTCGGAAATCGTTACAAATACGTGCCACACTTAAGTGACACTTATTTGCAACTGATTTCCACCCTGATTTCAGAACGTATTTACATCGGAAATCCGTTGGAAAAACGTTTCTGAAATAAGCCGTGTGAACGAGGCCTAAAGGATTATGTGACTCTTCACCCTTTAATCCCTGTATGAAGGTGTAGACTTTACCTTGAGGGTTCAAAGGGCTCTATCCATCGAGTGGTCTCCATTAGAAGTGGATAACTTTTGATAGCTTAGAGTCTAAAATGATAGTAGTTATGCTATGGTCAGGGCAGGTGGCATGGAAAACAAGAAACAGACATAAAGTCAGGGCAAGCGGTAAACTAAAGTATGAAGTCTAGAGATGGGCGAATCGATTCTAACGAAGTGGAATTCGTTTAGATTTTCAGGCAAACTTCGGTTTCGGAACGAAATCCAACTTGGGGTACTTCGGGTGAACGAAGCGAGCTTTTGATATGATAAAAATGGCTAGCGAGCACATGCGCTACATGGGGCAAGCAACACTGGGAAGGAAGAAGCAGCATAGCCTGCCATGACATGGTGCAGAGGTGAGCCAATCAAGACAGAGAACCGGGCGGAATTCTGTAACGTCAACCGCTCTATATAAGTCAGGTCGCGACGCTGGTAGCTCACACTCCTCTCACTGTGCTCATCAGTGAAGGTGCTGCCGCTGCTGATAGCCTTACTGAAGACTGATTTTTAAATAGCGATTTCTTGGGTGTCCTCAGCTTGTCTCAGAGACTGGTATCTCTTCATGTTCAATTTCTAAATTTTTGGGTAATTGGTCTGAAAATCCAGTGGTGCGTCCACTGCAAGCAGCATATACATTCAATATCCAAGTGGGATCTAAGCCCGTTCCTGTTCGTATTCATTTTAAAAGAAACAGCGTTTTTTACATACAAATACCACATTCATTTTTGGCTGCTCAATTCTATTGCCAATTTTACATCCAGTGTTATTAAGCGTCTGTTTGTTTGCAGGTGTGCTGGACCCGAAGAAACCGTCTTTTTCCGTAGCCTAATTCAAAAACAAAGGTTAATTACAACAGTATCTCTTGGATAGTGTGGCGGAAGAAAACACGCAATTGTACACAACAAGCCAAAAAGCTACTTTTTGTGCGGCCAATCTTGGCGCAAATATAACATCCAGTGGGTTAATTAAGCGTTTTATTTTTGGCTGTGTGCAGACTCCAAAAACCGTCATTTTCAACGCCAAAATAATACATTTTTCCTGTAGCCTAATTACACAAGCAAAGGTAAATTACAACTGTAAACTCTTGTTGTGTGGCGTAGGAAAACACGCAATTGTAACACCCTACAAAGCTACTATTTTTGTAGCGGCTCAATCAATTCCTATGCGCCAATTTACATCCAGAGTTAATTAAGCGTTTTTTGCTTGTGTGCTTGACAAAATAAACCGTCTTTTTCAAACGCCAAAATATGTACATTATTTCCTGTAGCCTAATTCATGACCGACGAGGTTAATTACGCCTGTTTTGGTGGGGTTGCTTTTACATTTAGTAAAACACACAGTGTATTTAAACCGACACCATAGCAAGTGAAATTTTTTCCTGGCCATTTTTGTGGGAGCGCAATTTATATCCAAGGGTTACCCAAGCTTGGTTACTGGTTCATTGGAGTCAAAAACAGGGTGTATATTTTATACGATATACAGATATCATATGCAAACAGTGTCCTGTAACATTGTTAGAACAAACATATTCCAGACAGTAGAGTTGGCAGGCTCTGCACCTGCAGTGCCAGTTGCACCGAAACAGTTCCCTGGAACAAGGCCCGGTCGCAGCATCAGCAAGGGGACCGCAGCCATGGTCACTCGGTGAGGCCACCACTGCCGCTGTCATCTAGCGGGCTGGTGGCATACTAGCAACCCAATGGTTCTTGATGGTTTGACTCTTAGGTACATGCCCACTTTCCTATCCCCCCCCTCCCAGATGACAATCTGACAACCCCCAGCCAAGAGTCGGTGTGAACCTCAGAACACAACCATAGTTGGCATGCCCGGGAGCGGGTCAGCGGCCCTCACCTGTCCTCAGCCCGCCTACTGTCCCAATCCGGTATCCCTCAGCCAGAGAATCTACTATGTGGTCTGGGCTCAGCGCCACTATATAGCGAGGAGAAGAACAATTTGAGGAGGGCTGTCAGCAGCTAACTTGGCAGCGAAGAAATGGGGGGGGGGGCCAATATCGCCTGCTTCTTGCAGTAGCGGCAAAGTATAGATGTGGAGAGTGGCATGGGGAGGTCATGTTTGTGAGAGGTCAGCCTGGCATACCAAGACCGGTGATGAGGACAGCAGTGACGATGAAACACAAATAGATGATGATGTAGCCGACCGCCACTTGGGAGCCGTGTGAGGCAAGGGCTTCATCATCCGTCAGGAGAAGAGGGCGTCAGCTTGCGCGTAAGGCAGCAGCGCAGCAGCAAGTGGGTCGTGTGGTGGCCGTGAAGTCACAGATAGCAGCAGTTGTGAGGTCGTGTAGGCCAGCGGCCGCGGGTAAAAAAACACCGCCGCGTTCACAGGTCCAAGAAAGTACGGCACATGGGCTCAGCGAGGCAGCGGCGCATTATTCCACTCAGTGCGGAGCGTTGGCGAAAAATCCGATACCGAGCGGTGTGGCAGTTTCTTTGCTAGACACCGAGGAGACGCCGAATATGGGTAATATGTAGAATCTGTGGGCAAAAGTGAAGCGGGCCAGGGAGCAAACGATGGACACCACGGCCCGAAGCGTCAACACATGCAGCGTCAACCATCCGGTGGCCTGGGAGAAACGTGGCTCAGATGAGGTGGTCCATCCTGCCGCCGCACGCAACGCAGCAGCCGCCCAGTGGCAACCAACGCATCTTGCAGCCATCAAGGCTCACACCTCTGCAGAAGGGAGCTGTTTCTCTTTGACATCCGTCTCCCCGGATCCAGATGCTCTGCTCCTCGCTACTCACGGCGCCAGCAGTCGTTCCGCGAGTCGATTGCAAATGAGACAACAGTACGCGTCCAAACCATCCTAGGTGCAGCAGCTGACTCGTGCTCCTGTCCAAGTTGTATGGTACTGCAGTCCCTCCCTTTCACATGGTGGAACCTTCACCATTCAGAGAACTAAAAGCTTGTGCCGAGGCCGAGATGGAAGAGGTTCCAACTGTAATTTTCTTTCCAAAAAGGCAGTACCAAGCACTTCCAAGAAAAAGTAGAAAACAGAAGGTGGGTCAAGACCTTGCTATCCGTTTGTTCCAAGGGCACCGGCACGCGGACGTCTGGATCTGATACACTACGGTCAAGGGCGCAGTACATGTCCTTTTTAAGGCCACTGGGTGAAGGTGCTTCCACAGCCCCAGGCCACCAAACAACTTGGACAGGAGAGCCGCTTTCTCCTCACATGTCAAACTGCAGCACCTGCGCCAATGTACCCCGCACTCCTCCATCCTCCACCACCACAACCATCTCAGCCTCCACAAGTACTCTGCCCATCATACCACATGTGTAGTGCACAGCGGTGTCAACTCAGTTCTACATCTGGCTGCCTCGGCGAACGAAGTCATACAGGGGAGGAACTGCACCGCGTCATGCAGCAAAGAAATCGATGTGTAGGCTTATCCACCTCCGCGCTACGTGCCAACAAGGCCAACTGCAAATACGCTTACCATGGTGGACGGACCAAATGGGAGTACTTGTTCCCGCGCTGCAAACCGAGGAGGGAAGGTGGCATGCGCCCTGCATGGCGCATGTGTTCAATTCTGGTTGTGAAAAGGTTTCCGAAGTCTTTCCACCGATCTTCAGAACAATCTGGAAATGGGCCAGGAAAACTGTGCATGCACTTTATCCATTCGAACAAAGCCAGGAACAACCCTCCTCGAGTTGTCAGCGGCAGAACGGCCTCCCCCCAACACACACTGATATGGCGATGATTCCACCCGCTGATTCCCAGCCGCCATGTTGGGACCGACCTGTAAATGAACAGAGAAAGGCCATTACGCTTTTATGATGATCCAGTTCAGACAGAATTACTCCCCTGTGCAACTTTGATGTCAGCCAGTGGCAGCTCATAGACGTGACAACCTGCCAATTTTGAGAGCCATTTTGAGATGCGACGTTAATTGTCAGTCGGCCAGGACTACGGATGAATAACGTCTTCCCTGCTTCATGTCCTGGAAACAGATGCTGAAAAATCCTGTCAGGGCAGGGGACTGGAGATGGCGACTACATCTCGCGGGCCACATGAGTACCGTGGGTGACGAAATGGAAGGAGAGAGGAAGAGGAGGACATTGGAGCAGAAAGTATGTGTCTGGTGAAAAGATGGATGTTCTACCCAGGGTGACAAGAGAGGAGGAGCAGAGCAGCTGGAGTGAGTGGAAGTGAGATATGAGACGAGGCAGATTGACCCCCAAGCACCGTGGCAGTATACAAAGTGAAATGGAGGCGAGGGAGCCCTCCAGAGTCACTTGTACAGATGGCCCGTCAAGCAAATTGCTTATTTGCCTGGCTATGACAGCCGAATAAGTCAGCATCCGGCAGAGGGATGACTTCTGGCACTCCCCACCCTATTGGACCCTCACACCGGTCCAAAATGGGAGCCTATATTTCCCAGCTATTGAGAGGATGACAAACTCATATACTATAGGAAATCCTCCATAGTCATTGGCCAATTGCCTATGTGTGGCATCTGTCCTTCCTCTTGACCATTACTGACCGGGGGATTCCTCCATGACGCTTACGTACTACTACTGCCCGCGGCTGCTGGAAGTGTGTGGGGTGAGCATAACCAAGCTCCAATCAGCAGCAACCTAAGTATGGAGTCCTGATGAAACAGCTTCCTTCACCCGGCCTAGTGAGGAGGGTAAGTCGCCACAGCAGCAGCAGGACCTGGAGCAGTCCCTGAACCAACAGGTGGTGGCCTACATGGACAGCACTCGCCACCCCAGTTAGAAGATCCGCTGGATACTGGGCAGCGAACCAAACAGATGTGTGGCCGCAACTTGCCGAGTTGCAGTGGAGAAGCTGTCCTGCCGGCCAGGTAGTGTGGCATCAGAGCGGGTGTTCAGTGCGGCGGGAGGCCATCGTTTACCCCCAAGGAGAACCCGCGTTGTCCACGGGAAATGTGGAATGACTGACCTTTGTCAATATGAAATCAGGCATGGAAACGGACAAGATTTCCACACACCAATGCCTTTAGGCCGTCAGTCTGGGTTCAAACTACCTGCCGTCAGCCCTATTCTGAGCCGCCACACACACGCCTGATTGCCACACATATGGCTGCCAGTTTCTCCATCCTGCCTACCACATCTTTAACCAGGGACAGTATTGCCACCCACCGGTCAACATTCTGTCATTCTGCCACTCTATGACCTCATTGCTCTGCTGCTGTAGCTGCTGCAGTCACCTTCCACACTGTGTCATTGTGGCACACTCTGACCCTCATGCTGTTGCTCCTCCTTTTCCTCCTACTCTCTTTCCTGCGGCCGCCGACACCTCAAATCTCATCCATTGTGCCACTCTGTGGACGTACTGCCTTTTTTGATCTGCCACCGCTCCCAGAATGTCAATGTGCCACTGTCTACCTCATGCTGCTGGCAGTGCTGCTGCCGGTCCATCCCACACTGTGTCCTTTGTGCCACTGGTCTGAACCTCATAGCTGCGCTGTGGCTGCTGCCGTGTCCTCCACACTGGTCATTGTGCCACTCAGCCTGACCTCATGCTGGCAAGCGCCGTGACCCCTCCAACATTCATCATAGTGCCACTCTGTGGCCTAAACTTTTTTGCCACCTCCAGAATGTCATTGTGCCACTGCCCTGACCACATGCTGCTGCCCTGCCTGGTGACCTCTGCTCTCAGTCATGTGCACATCTGGTTGGCTTCCCTCCTGTTTTTGCCACCTACAGAATGTCATTGTGCCACTCTGACCCTCATCTGCTGGCTGTGTGAACCTCTACACAGTGTGATTGTGCCACTCTGTTGGCCTAATACTGTTTTGCCACCTCCAGAATGTCATTGTGCCACTGCCTGACCTCATGGGCCTGCTCCCGCCATGTACCTCCGCTCTCATTCATTGTGCCATTCTGGTTGCTTCCTCCTGATTTGCCACCTCCAGAATGTCGATTGTGGCCACTGCCTGACCTCATGCTGCTGTGGCCTGCCCGCTGTCCAACCTCCCACACTCTGTCCCCTAATGTTGACACCTTAGCTCTCAGCTTGCTTTTTTCCACTTTTTACCCCACGTGCAAAGACTTTATCAGGCTACATTCCCGCTTCAGTTTTTGGGTCAGTTTTGCCCTACTAAGTGCCATGGAATCTTATATAGTGAAGCGTTTCTAAAAAGCGGCGGTAAACAGTCATCTGCAGCATACTAAAACACAACATGTATGAAGACCATACAAAGCTCCCTCGCATAATTAAGCATGGCACAAACATTCTACAGCACCCGCAGGCTCTGAGGGAGCCTTGGAATAGCTGCTTTTTAACGCGATTTCGTGCCGAAGTAATTCGGAACTAAACGAATTTTGTCTGAAAATTCGTCGAAGTGACCGAATCGAATTTTTGAGAAATTCGCCCATCTCTAATGAAGTCACAAACAAGTAAAGTCTTTACCAGGATAACAACAGTAAATACATACCTTTTGTTTAGTGAAGCTAATCTTGTTAGATATAATTCGTTTGCTTTGAACTCAATCTGTTCATGGGGTGACTTCACTCCCTGCTTTCAGCTCTTTCAGCTAATCAGATAACAGACGTCTGTCTGGTATGCAGGTATGCCAAATGCACTGTTTAGTCATTCAATGAAGGAATTTAGTTGCATTCTACTCAACTGCATGTTATTATAGGTTTCTGCTTGCTTAAGGTCGTTATGATCAGTGTGAATGGAGCCTGCTGCCCTGAATATATGGAGGATTTGGTCTACAGAGACTTACTAGAGTTAGGGACCCATTTGATGAGGTTACCTTGACAAGGTGGGAGGACATAATTTAGTGTACAAAGGATCTCAGTAATGCATTTTAAATGTTCTATAAGTTCAATATTCAAATGTATTTTAGTGCCCAGTGTGTGCTATTGTCATTTTTGTTTTGGAGAATTTGCTTTTTGTATTGCAGCCATAGCAGTTTGCACCAGTGTCTATGTCACTTGCATTGGAGGTGCTGGCTAGCTTCTTTTTTTTCCTGTATACTTATTATGGATGCTGACCTCTTAGGGTTTTTAGCCGAGCGCTAAGCTCACTGATTCTTACTTTATAAGTATAAACTATGTATGTGGGTTTTATGTAGTCTACCATATAATGCTTTATATGTATAAGATTTAAACATGATACATCACTGATGCCTGTAATGGTTCGGTGGATTCGCTGGACCACCGCAAGTGATGATAGTTAAGCCACGCCAGGGAGCGGAGTCTAAGTAGCCCCCGGTATTCACCAGAGCCCGCTGCAAAGCGGGATGGACTTGCTGCGGCGTGAGGCTACCAGGTCGCTACCTCTGATGTGACTTGCTTGCGATGGTGGCCGGGGTACTGCGTGGTACAGAATCGTAATCCAGAGGTGTAGTCGGGGACAGGCAGAAGGTCAGGACAGGCGGCAGAGGTTCGTGGTCAGAGACGGGCAGAAGCTCAGGGCAGGCGGCATACAGGCAAGGTCAAGAAACGTAGCGGAACGGACTGGTACACAAGTAATCAGACAGGACTTCCAACACTCTCAAGACAAGGTACGCACAACAACAATCTGGCAGAGAGTGCTGGGGGTTTATTCCTTATATAGGACCAGCGGCCGTCAATAAACTAATTAACAGTGCGCTGACCCTTTAAATCCAGACCAGCCGTCGCGCGCGCGTCCTAAGCAGCAGGTACGTGCGCGGCGGCCGGGACAGACACGAGCAGCGTGCACAGGAGCGTGGACGGGTAAGTGAGCTGGCGAAAGGGACCGGGCAGCAGGGGGATGGTCGCGGGGAGCCGCGGCACCCGCGCCGGACCCTCTGCGGGCAGGGGGCGGCCGAGGGGGGCGACAGCACCCGCGCCAGCCCCCATGACAGTACCCTCCCCTCTTAGGTCTCCCCCTCTTGTTGCGGACTGTGGAGTGAAGGTCAGGTGACAGGATGCCCTCAGGTTCCCACGAACGCTCCTCCGGCCCGAACCCCTTCCAGTCAATCAAAAAGAAGCGCTTCCCCCTCATTGTCTTCTCCGCCAGCACCTCCTTGACCTCAAAGATGTTATCAGCGTTGGCCACAGGAGAAGGCGAGACAGATCCACGGGAGAAGCGATTCAGCACCACAGGCTTGAAGAGCGAAACATGGAAGGCGTTCGGGATACGCAGAGTAATAGGCAAGCGGAGCTAGTAGGACACCGGGTTTAGTTGCCGAAGTACAACAAAAGGGCCCAAATACTTAGGGCCTAACTTATAAGTGGGCACCTTGAAGCGAATGTATTTGGAGGACAGCCAAACTCTATCACCTGGCTTTAATAGGTGTGGAGGTCTACGGTACCTGTCGGCCTGGACTTTGGTGCGAGCGGAGGCCCGTAGAAGGGCCTGTTGCGTGGTTTGACAGAGTGCCTTGATGTCACGCACTTGAGTATCCACGGCAGGAACATGACACGAAGTAGCCAGAGGGAGCGCGGGCAGGAATGTAGCCCAAACACCACAAAAAATCGAGAGTCCCTAGCGGATTCTGAGTCTAGTGAATTATAAAAGAATTCCGCCCAGGGGAGGAGGTCGGACCAATTATCCTGACGGGCGGATACAAAATGTCTTAGGTAGGTACCTAACACTTGGTTAACCCTCTCAACCTGCCCGTTAGTATGAGGGTGGTATGCAGACGAGAAGTCTAGCTGAATTTGCAACTGCCCACATAGAGCCCGCCAGAATTTCGACACAAACTGGACCCCCCCTATCCGAGACGATATGCAACGGAAGACCGTGTAACAGAAAAATGTGGTGAAAAAAGTGCTGGGCCAGCTGTGGAACAGAGGGTAACCCAGGCAGTGTAACAAAGTGGGCCATCTTCGAAAATCTATCTGTCACCACCCAGATGACAGTGTTTTCAGAGGAGGCCGGGAGGTCTGTAACAAAGTCCATGGCTATATGGGACCAAGGTCTTTCTGCACCGGGAGAGGCTGAAGCAGGCCCGCGGGTGTGAGACGAGGGACTTTATTACAGGCACAAGAGGTACAGGCCAGGACAAAGTCTCTAACATCTCGAGCGATAGTAGGCCCCCAATAATAACGAGAGATTAGTTGCAGAGATGTATGGACTCCAGGGGGACCAGCTGTTCAAGAGGCATGTCCCCACTTCAGGATACGAGGCCGCATGGCAGGGCGTACGTAGGTCTTCCCAGGAGGCAGATGTTGAAGGTCCACGGGGGCTGCCGTGAGGAGACATTCAGGAGGAAATATGTGCTGCAGAGGCGGCTCCAAGCCCACGGTTTCCGAGGATCTAGAGAGGGCGTCTGCTCTGACGTTCTTGCCAGCTGGCCGAAAGTGGAAAAGAAAGTCAAAGCGGGTGAAAAAAAGTGACCACAGGGCTTGCCGAGGGTTCAGTCGTTGGGCAGACTGTAGATAAAGATTTTTGTGATCGGTGAATATATCGATGGAGTTGCGAGCTCCCTCCAGCAAGTGCCGCCATTCTTCTAGACTAACTTAATAGCCAGTAATTCGCGATCACCGATTGTATAATTCTTTTCGGCTGGGGTGAAGGTTTTAGAGAAGAAGCCGCAAGTACGCAGTTTCCCAGAGGAGGACTTCTGAAGGAGAACAGCACCTGCACCCTCAGAGGAGGCGTCCACTTCTAGGATAAAGGGACGCTGCGGGTCTGGGCGAGACAGAACTGGAGCAGAAGCGAACGCTGATTTGAGGCGATCAAATGCTTCTTGGGCTTCTGGCGGCAAGGATTTAGGGTTGGAATTTTTCTTCGTAAGGGCTACCAGCAGGGCCACGAGCGTGGAGAAATGCGGGATGATTGTCTGTAATAATTTGCGAACCCCAAAAAGCGTTGGATAGAGCAAAGGCCCACTGGTCGAGGCCATTGTAAGACTGCAGACAATTTCGAGGGATCTGAAGGCCCTGATCCGAGAAGATGTACCCCAGGAAGGGCAACGAGGTGCGTTCAAACAAACATTTCTCCAGTTTGGCATATAACTGGTGGTCATGGAGACGTTTGAGCACCTGGCTGATGTGGAGGCGGCGAGTTTCCAGGTCTGGAGAGAAGATTAGGATATCATCTAGGTAGACGATAACACAGACTTAGAGGAGATTGCGGAAGATGGCATGACAATATATTCAAAATGGCCATCTCTGGTATTAAAGTCCATCTTCCACTCGTCGCATTCACGAATACGAACCAGGTTGTAAGCTCCACGTAAGTCCCACTTGGAAAAAAATATTGCCCCGCGTGGACAATCGAACAGCTCCGAGATCAGAGGCAGGGGGTATCGCTTTTTTATAGTAATTTTGTTAAGTCCCCGATAATCGATACAGGGTTGGAGAGTACCATCTTTCTTTTCAACAAAGAAGAAACCGGCCCCCGCAGGTGAGGAATACTTGCATATGAAGCCCTTACGGAGATTCTCCTGGATATACTCCGACATAGCCTTAGTCTCCGGGATGGAAAGAGGGTAGACTCTGCCTCGGGGAGGAGTACTACCGGGTTGCAGGTCAATAGGGAAATCGAACGGCCGGTGCGGGGGCAGAGTTTGGGCCTGTCTTTCGGAAAAGACGTTGGCAAGATCCTGGTACGGAGTGGGCAGACCCGACAGAGGCTTCGTAGACTTTACAGAGGCGGGCCGTAGAGCAGGACGGAGTACCGGAAGGCATCACAAGTGGCACGCAGGGCCCCAACGGATGATTTTGCCCATGTTCCAGTCCAAGGTCGGAGCATGGTCTTGTAACCAAGGAAGGCCCAGGAGGATTTCCGAAGAGGAGCGAGGCAGAACAAGCAGTTTCAAAGTCTCCTTGTTTAGGGCGCCTATCTGCAAAGTGAGGGAAGCAGTGCAGAACCGAATAGCGTCCTTTAGGCATTCGCCACTTACGGAGGAGACGAACATGGGTTTCTGCAGAGGGGTCACCGGGAGACGAAATTTGGAGACCAGAGCTTGGCTGACAAAATTTCCAGCGGACCCCGAATCAAGGAAGGCGGTGGCTTGGAAGGTGCTGTTCGGCGAAATTCCACAGAGTACGGGAATGGTCAGACGGGGAGAGGCCACACTGACACCTAGGGATGCCTCTCCTGCGAGCCCTAGGTGCGAGAGTTTCCCGGACATACCGGACAGTCCCCAATGAAGTGGCCAGAACCGCCACAGTAGAAGCACAGCTGCCTCTGACGAAGCTGCGAGCTTTCTTCCTGGGTCAGGTGGGCTCTCTCGACCTGCATAGGTTCGTCCTCGGGAACCAATGGCGGAGGAAGTGGAGGTCATTGGAACACAGGAGCCAGACGAGGTAGCCAGCGTGCTCGGGCGACCTCCCGTTGGAGACGAAGCTCTTGTTGTCTCTCGGCAAACAGAATATCAATTCGGGTAGCTAACCGAATCAGGTCGTCCAGAACAGATGGCAAGTCCCGACCAGCGAGCTCTTCTTTAATACGCTCCGAAAGGCCTTGCCAGAAGGTCGCCACAAAAGCCTCATTATTCCAGTCCAGCTCAGAGGCTAGGGTGCGGAACTGCATGGAGTAGTGACCCACAGTGGAGTCGCCCTGACGGAGATGGAGCAGAGCTGCGGCAGCGGAGGAGGCGCGGCCAGGTTCCTCGAAGATGGAGCGGAACCCCTGAAGGTTTGTAGATTCGCCGTCAAAGGATCTCCTCGGTCCCATAGCGGAGTGGCCTCGCCCGTTAGGAGGCTAATTATGAAGGCCACCTTAGCCCGCTCGGTAGGGAATTGATGCCCCAACGACTCGATTATGGATGGAGCAATGACTGATGAAGCCTCTGCACTTCTTTAGGTCTCCATCATAGCGTGAGGTAAGCGGCAGATGCAGAGAAGGTCCCGGTGCAGGAGCAGGTAGAGCCATGGCTGCAGGAGCAACTGGTGCTGGCGTGGAGGCGGCAGCCGCAGGCGGAGGTAGACGAGCCGCAAGGTTCTGCATCATGGCCACGAGCTGGTCAATACACTGGCTCTGCTGTGCGACGGCCGTCGTGACGTCCCAGAGTTCGGGAAGAGGTACCCTGGCGGAATCCATGGCCAGTTTGTACTGCAATGGTTCGCTGGATTCGCTGGACCACCGCAAGCGATGATAGTTAAGCCACGCCAGGAAGCGGAGTCTAAGTAGCCCCCAGTATTCACCAGAGCCCGCCGCAAAGCGGGATGAACTTGCTGCGGCGTGAGCTACCAGGTCGCTACCCCCTGACGTGACTTGCTTGCGATGGCGGCCGGGGTAATGCGTGGTACAGAATCATAATCCAGAGGCGTAATCGGGGACAGGCAGGAGGTCAGGACAGGTGGCAGAGGTTCGTGGTCAGAGACAGGCAGACGGTCAGGGCAGGCGGCAAACAGGCAAGGTCAGGAAACGTAGCGGAACGGACTGGTATACGGGTAATCACACAGGACTTCCAACACTCTCAAGACAAGGGACGCACACCAACAAACTGGCAGAGAGTGCTGAGGGCGTATTCCTTATATAGGACCAGCGGCCGTCAATAAACGAATTAACGGTGCGCTGGCCCTTTAAATCCAGACCAGCCGTCGTGCGCGCGCCCTAAGCAGCAGGTACCCGCGCCGCGGCCGGGGCAGGCGGGAGCAGCGTGCACAGGAGCGTGGACGAGTAAGTGACCGGGCAGCAGGGGGATGGTCGCGGGGAGCCGCGGCACCCACACCGGACCCCCTGCGGGCAGGGGGGGCGGATGTGGGGAGCGATGACACCCGCGCCAGCCCCCATGACAATGCCAATATAGTATATTTCACTGAATATCATTGTTTAGGAAGAGAAACACTAAACAAATGCATATTACCTGCATAATTTAATGGATCCACGCATCTATTTTAGGAGATGAATTGAAAGTGAATGAGACTGGTTTGCAACACAACAAATAAGAGTCGCACTATTACTAAAAAATTTCTTAAAGGAGTGTTCCTGTATAGTACTTTGATGGTATATTTTGAGAACAGACCCCCAAGTCTTTGTTTAGAACAGAGAGTTGGTAACGCTTGCACACAACTCCATTCTGATCTATAGGAGTTCAGAGTACAAGTGAGTGGTTATACTTGGAACTTCCATGTAGCACATAGTTGGCAACTTTTGAAAATGAAAAAGCAGGAGATCTTAGTGGGCGGCACGAGAAGCGCGCCGCGGCAAAAAATTTGCATGGACACGCCCATCTTGTCGGTATGCCACGCCCCTTCAAAAGCCACACCCACTCCACCTAACTGCATAACGGCTTTGGAAGAAAGCCAGGTAGATGCCCTTATAGCCAGGTAGTAACCCCCCATAAGCATGTAGTTCCCCTTACAGTCAGTTAGATGAACCCTTGTAGCCAAGTAGATGCCCACTCTGTAGCCAGGTAGGTGCCCCACTTTGTTTGCCAGGTAGGTGCCCCCCTTTGTTAGCCAGGTAGGTTGCCACCCCATTGTTTGCCAGGTAAGATGTGCCGCCCCATGTTGTTTTGCCAGGTAGATGCCCCCATTGTTGCCAGGTAGATGCCCCCATTGTTGCCAGGTAGTGCCCCCTCTGTTTGCCCCAGGTAGATGTCCTCCTATCTGTTGCCAGGTAGTGCCCTCTCTGTTTGCCAGGTAGATGTCCCCTCTGTTGCCAGGTAGTGCCCCCATTGTTGCCAGGTAGATGCCCCCTCTGTAGCCAGGTAGTGCCCCCATTGTTGCCAGGTAGTGCCCCCTCTGTTGCCAGGTAGTGCCCCCAGTGTTGCCAGGTAGTGCCCCCTCTTGTATGCCAGGTAGTAGTCCCCTCTGTTGCCAGGTAGTGCCCCCATTGTTGCCAGGTAGTGCCCCCTTGTTGCCAGGTAGATGCCCCTCTGTTGCCAGGTAGGTCCCCTCTGTTGCCAGGTAGTGCCCCCATTGTTGCCAGGTAGATCTCCCCATTGTTGCCAGGTAGTGCCCCCATTGTTGCCAGTAGTGCCACCTCTGTTGCCAGGTAGTGCCCCCATTGTTGCCAGGTAGTGCCCCCATTGTTGCCAGGTAGATGCCCCCTCTGTTGCCAGGTAGTGCCCCCTCTGTTGCCAGGTAGATGCCCCCTCTGTTGCCAGGTAGTGCCCCCTCTGTTGCCAGGTAGATGCCCCCATTGTTGCCAGGCAGAGCCCCCATATAGCTAATAAAAATAAAATAATAAAATCCACTTACCTCACCAGGCTCCTGCAGCACGGCCGCTCCGGACGATCTCCTCAGCGGCGCAGGGGGAAGTGAGAGCAGCCGCGCGTCACTCCCCTGCAGCCGCGCGTCACTTCCCCTGCGCCGCTGACCTGTATGTGCGGCACACACACAGGCGCCGGACATACAGGGGGAGGAGGGAGCGATCCATCCTGTCTCCTCCCTGCACAGCAAGACTCCGGGCGCGGCCGCTACACCCGCCTGTAGGAGCGGCCCGGCGGCGACAGAGTAGCGCACTAGCGCTACTCCGCGCCGCGTCATTTAAAGGACCCCCGCCGCCTACAGGCGGCGGGAGAAATGCCCACTCCCCCAGGAGGGCGGGAGGGGACCCCAAATAGCGGGAACCCCCCCGCCAAATATGGGAGAGTTGGCATGTATGATATAGCACGCAGGAGCGAAGTGCACAAACAAGGCCTAACCTCCATTTTGAATAGAGACTTTTGGGGCCTGAGATAGGTTTTATCACACTTTAATAGTATATCTTATCAATGTGGTGTGAAACCCCTTTAATTTCAGGGGGAAAAATACAAAAAAATCGAACAGTTCGTTTTTTGTCAGTCTCAGATCTAATACTATTATCATCCTTAATATCTCTACATCACACAACTTCGACATTATTCACAGTATGAGAAGACAAGTAAGCAATAAATATATTTTAGCACCATCTGACTAACCCATCTTTAAGAACTGTTCTGACCCTGTACTTAGCTACCAAATTCAAGAAAGCAATAAGCTTCAATAGAAGCAGCCTTTATTGATAAAACAGCAGACACGTTCAGCAGAGTTAATGTCCTTGTTCTCTTTACAGTTCTTGCATCCCAGACCACCAAAATCCAGGTCATCTTTCACCTAGCAACAACTTGATTGTATTCCTCTGCCCTAGTGGTACAACAAACACAAGAAAAGCTATCACAAAGGCAACCAGATGGTTCTATATAAACCTCAATCACACACTAAGAGAGGAGATGCGACACTGAGACAGTTTAGAAGCATTAGGAAGGGATTCATTGAAATACTATATTACTTATGGTAACAGATTTTTCGAAATAATATTTTTGGTCATTAGGTTTATTAAAGGTTATATAAAAAAGGGGTCTTCTCTTTTTAAGGTAAATTGAAAATGTTCTGCAATATAATACAACACACTGATTTCAGTAAGGCAATGGTTGATCACTACGGATGAACGAATCGATTCTAACAAAGTGGAATTCATTTAGAATTTCAGGGAAAATTCGATTCTGAACGAAGCTGAAGTTCATGGCGATTCGCAATAACGAAGCTAAAATGGCCACGAGCACATGGCGTGACATGGGGCAGAGAACTATGGGAGGAAGAATGGAACAGCCTCAATGACATGTGCAGACATGCAGCCAATCAGCAGCCAGCCAGCTTCTGTGATGTCACAGCCCTATAAATACGGCAGCCATTTTAAATTCTGCCACTTCTTACTTTGTCTTCTATGCACAAGCATCTGGCTGTAGCAGCACTACATTGCACTCTGTGAAAAATACTTCCGATTTTTGAGCTACTGGGGTGAAAGACCTTCACAAGTGTGTGTCATATACACACCTGTTTCTGAAACAGCATTTTTCTATTTTGGGATATTGCAATTTGTGCCCAAGAGTTCATTTATCCTCTGTTTGTTGGGTATTCTGAGTGAAATCCAGGGGTTGTGTATTTCTGCCCCATACATGCTTGAAATCCATCATGTTCATTCTGTAGGGTATTTTATTCTGTGCCCAAGAGTCAATTTATCCTCTGTTTGTGGGGTATTCTGAGTCAAATCCAGGGTGTGTGTATTTCTGCCCCATACATAACTGAAATCCATCACGTTCATTCTGTAGAGTATTTTATTCTGTGTCCAAGAGTACATTTATCCTCAGTTTGTGGGGTATTCTGAGTCATATCCAGGGTGTGTATTTCTGCCCCATACACGCCTGAAATCCATCAAGTTCATTCTGTAGGATAATTTATTATGTGCCCAAGAGTTAATTAATCCACTTTTTGTGGGAAATTGTGTCAAATCCAGTGTTTGTGTATTTCTGCCGTACACACATCTCAATTCCAGCCAGTTCAGTCTGTTGGGATATTGCTAACTGTGGCAAACAGTTAATTTTTTCACTTATTGTGGTGATTCTGTTAAACGCTGATACATGTAAAGCCCCCCAAAAAGAGTAGAAAAGTTGTCGTCAGTAATTTTGAGTTGACGTCACTAATCATTTTGCCCTTCCTTTGATCCTTCAGTGTCCACTTTCAATCGGTCAATAATCCATCATTGCTAAAGCCAAAAAGAAACAGGAGTTGATCCAAAAAATAATAAGTAAATTGAATATTTGCATGTCTTCTGTGTTTTGTATCCACTCCTGCTTTTGGCTACCTAAACATCAGACAATCCTGATGCAAACAAAGGACCATGTCATACTGGCCTTACGGCTTCTCTGAAGACACAATCAGTTGTGTTTGTCCTTTTCATTCCTTCTGACAGATTAAAAGAAGGGGAAAACCAAACATAGTGGCAACATCATAGAGTGGTGGAGGGTGGAAACAGCATTAGGAAACCACAGGGTGGTCGAGTGAGAGAGTGGTCAGTTGGCAGCAGCATGAGTAGGCCACAGAGTGGCACAATGACAGATTGTGGAGGTGGCAGCAGCATGAGTAGGCCACAGATTGGCACAATTACACAGTGTGGAGGTGGCGGCAGCAACAGCAGCAGCATCAGGCCGGAGAGTGGCACAATGTCATAATTTTGAGGTGGCGGCAGCTAGGTGACATAATGAGGAGGTGGCGGCAACAGCAGCATCAAGCCAGAGAGTGACATGGTGACATAGCCTGGAGGTGACAGCAGCAGCAGCATGAGGAGACCTGAGTGGTGAGGTGGCAGCAGCATCAGAAGGCTACATAATGGCCCAGTGAAGAGTGGGGAGGTGAGTGGCAATACCAGTCCCTGGTAAAGATGGTGGGTGGTAGAAGGAGCAGCTGGCAGCAGATGTGTGGCATCAGGCATCAGGTGGGTGGCAGCATCAGAATAGGCAGGTAGCCAGAAGAATAGGCAGGTAGCTAGAAGAATCCAGGGTCCAGGGTCTGCTCCAGGTGCTGCTGGTGAGTACCTTCCTCACTAGGGGGTGAAGAAAACTACTCATCAACATTTCCAGACTCAGGTTGCTGCAGATGGAGATGGTACTGCTCCTAACCCCCCACCCCGCCACAGCAGCTGTGGCAGGTTTATGTGAGCGCTGAGGAACCCCCCGGTCAGGCTGGACGATGGCGCAGATAGGCAGCCGCCAACTTTCTACATAGGATGTCTCTATAATACTAGAGTTTGTCCTCCCTCTTGGCAAGTGAAAAAAGGCCCCCATTTTGGACCAGTAGCGAGGGTCCAAGACGGTGGAGAGCCAGAAGTCATACCTCTGCCAGATGGTGACTATTCAGCTGTCACTACCCAGGAAAATCAGCATGCAGCGAGCCATGTACACAAGTGACTCTGAGGGACTCGCTGCCTCCATCTCCACTGTATACTGCCATGGTGTGTCTGGGTCATCGTCCTTGTCTTCTTAATCTCCCTCTACCTCCTCCGGCTGCTCCTGCTCCTCCTCTCCTGTCACCTGAGTAGAAAAATCACTCATTTCAACAGACTCTAGACTCAGGTTGCTGCAGATGGAGCTGGTACTGCTCCTACAACCCAACCCCACCACAGCAGCTGTGGTAGTGGTACGTGAGCACTGAAGAAACCCCTGGTCAGACCTGCGAGAGGATGGACAATGGCGCAGATATATCTCTCTATCACTGTCAATGGCTGCACTCTCTCACCGGCTCCGCAAGTCCGCTGCCTTGGGATAACCTTTGACTCCAATCTGGCCTTTCAAACCGCACATCCAAACCCTTACCCTTGCCTCCACCTGAAAAATATCTCCTAAATCTGCTCATTCCTTCACTTTGAAAGTACAAAAATGCCTGTCCATGTTCTCATCATCTCACGCCTAGACTATTTCAACATCCTACTCTGTGGCCTCCCATCTAGCACCCTTACTCCCCTTCAATCCATCCTTAACTCTGCTGCCCATCTGATTCACCTCTCTCCTCGTTACTTCTCTGCCTCTCTGCTCTGCCAATTCCTTCACTGGCTACCCATTGCCCCCATCGGACTCATGTGGCCGTGAGATGTAGTCGCCACATCTCCAGTCCAGTGAACAGACAGATTTTACAGCATCTGATCTAGGACAAGAAGCATTGGAATTATTTTGTTCATCCTTTACACCTCGCTACTTACAAATAACGTGGCCTCCTGAAAGATACTGAGCAAACAGCAGGTTTCAAGCATTAGATGACAATAGATGACATCAAAATTAACCAGTGGAGTATAGCAGATGGGTGGAAGACGTGAGGAACCGTATGACAACCATATTAAACACATGTGCCATGCATGGCATTCTCTGAATGGTGCAGAGGAACTGCAATACCACCAACTTGAACAGGAGCACGGTCAGCTTCTGCGCCGTAGGATGGCTGGACGCATACTGCTGTCTCCTGGCAATCCCCTCGGTGAATGACTGCTGGCATCATCAGTGGCGAGGAGCAGGAGCATCTTGACCGGTAGATGATGGGAAAGACAGACAATTCAGCAGAGGTGGTGGAGATTTGACTGCCTGAAATGGGATGCATGCCACTCTGGGCTGCTGCTGCGGCAGGATGGACCACGATATCTGAGACACATTTCTCCCAGGTCACGGGATGGTGACACTGCATATGCTGACGAAGGGCCGTGGTGCCAATGTTAGGTCCCTGGCCACGCTTCACTTTCTGCCCAGAGATTCTACATTCTACCACTGAGTAGGTGATTTTACCACTAACGCTCCGCACTGACTGATTGCTACCGCCGCTGCCTCGGGGAGTCCCTGCGCCTCTACTTCCTGGGACCTGCAAAGCAGGTGGTCTACCCCGTGGCCATTTGGCTCCTGACCTCGCACTGCTGCCACCATGCTGACTCCCGGCTACACTACCGAGTTGCCGGCTGCGCCACTGCCTGGCGTGCAAGCTGCCGCCCTGTTCTCCCGAATATGAAACCCTTGCTTCACCAGGCTCCCAAGTTCGATCAGCTACATCGATTAGTGTTTACCCGTCACTGCTGTCCTCCTCAACTGTCTCGGTGTACAGAGCCTGACCGCTCGCAATATAACCCCCAATGCCACTCTCCTCATCACTACTTGCCCGCCTACTGCAAGAAGCAATGGATGTCTGCTGCCAAGTAGCTGCTGACTGTCCTCAAATAGTTCGTCCACACTGTATCGTGGTGCAGAGTCCACAACACATAGTAGTTCTCTGGCTGTGGGAACCGAACGGGACAGAGGCGGGTTGAGGACAGTGAGAGCCCCTGACCTGCTCCCGGGCCATGCCAACTAAGGGTTGTGTCTGAGGAACCCACCGACTCTTGGCCGGGGTTGTCAGATGTCGTTTGGGAGAAAGTGGATGAACTAGTCAACCATTAAAGAACCGTTGGCTTGGTGGTCAACATACGGCCGCTAGATGACACCGGTAGCTATGGCTTTGCAAAGTGACCCCTGCAGGGACGTCCCCTAAGGGGTTGTCCCCATGGAACAGGTTTTCACACAATTTTTCAGACAGTTTTCAGTTTTGAAAACTGTCTGCAAACCGGGTGACAACTTTTAAAATGGGCATCTATGGAAAATCCGTACAGCAGTCTGCGCTGCACGGGTTTTCTGCCCAGCGGTTTTTAAGACTGCTGGCGGTCCGAAAAACAAAGAACATGCTCATTCTTCTGACCAATTTTCAGGTGGAATATGAACATATCTACGTGAAGGGGGAGGGCAGTCCCCCTGCGGCCGTCTGCACGGCATGAAAACAGTGCAAATACCGGTCGGATAAACTGACCGGTATTTGTACTGTGCCATGGGGACGCAGCCTTACTGTGCTACGACCTGTGCCTGCTCCAGGCACCTACTATTACGTTCTTTGAAGCTATAGTAGGAACTTGGCCGTCAGCTCGGTTTTTTGTAGCTGGCGCTGACATTTCATTGCCCCTGTAACTGCCCAGAGAAGTGAAGTGTGAAGTGATTCTAAGAGCGGCAGCTGTCATGTGCGTGTCATACTAAAACACAACATTGTTTCAATACCAAACCACAGTCCTTATGCATATTTGAGCATGGCACAATGTTCTACAACACTCTACAGGCTCACCTCAGCCAGGAAATAGCTGTTTTTTAATGCAATTCGCCACAAATAAGTTCAAGCCGAAAGGTTTTTTTTTGCGAAAAATTTGGAGAATTGGCTGAATCGGATTTTTGAGAAATTCGCTCATCTCTATTGATCAACGACATAATTCCAGCACCTCAGGGAGCTATAGAAAACTCTTTGCTAAAGGGAATGTTTCAAGTTTTTTTTTTTTTTTTTAATTAGGTAAAACCACTAAAATGCATTCTTTTTTTCTAATTTGTCTGCACTTTCTGATTGGAGATTTTTTATTCTCTGTTATATAGATGGTTATGGTTTATCCCTCTCTCCCACCAGACATTCGAGAGAAAGGCCAATTTTCTTCTTTAAATCTTTGAACATTAGTTTCTGTCCCAGAAGACAAATACATATTTTTAGAACTCTTAGGGCCTCCTGTATAATAAACTGTGTAAGTGTAAGACTTTCTTTGTTGCCCATAGCAAATCCAA
>JAODAL010038380.1:0-39295 GCA_025379985.1 Phyllomedusa bahiana
GCTCGGGCCCTCTGGTATTTTGGGGGGAAAGGGAAGGGCCCCTGACGTGGGGGGGAAAAACCCCTCTGGGAAAAACCCCCAAAACCGGGAAAAGGGCCAAAAATTTCCAAGGCCCCAAAACCCCCCGGCAAAAAGCCCCACATTCAAGGCCCCTTTTTGGGCTTTGGGAAAGGGTTTTTTTGGGTTTTTAAAATTTTTTCCTTTTTGCTCCCAAAACCTGGAAGACAGAAAAGGGTGGGTGGGTAGACTTGGCCCCCCCCGTACCTCAGGTTCCTTTAAACTGGGGGGGAAGGGGGAAGGGGGGGATGGTTCCCCCCCCTTGGGGGGGTGCTTGGGGACTCCCCGGGCCCCAAAATGGGAAGGGTTGGGGAAACGGAGGCCCCGATTCCCCCTTGGAAACCCCACTCCCCGAGAGGGCAAAGGGCAACTGAGGAAAAAACCCCTTGGTTTGGGGGCGGAGGAAAAGGGGGAAAAAGGCCCGGGGACAGAAGGGGTTTTTGGGGGGCAGTAGTTTGGGGGGCCCCGGGAAACGGTCCCCCCCTCTAACCTTTTTTTTTTTTGGCCAAATGGTTGCATCCCTTTTCCAACCCCCAAAGCATTTCGCCCCGCCCTGTTGGGCTAGACCCTGTTGGTTTTTGGGGGGTTTAAACCCAAATAAAGGTTTCCCCCCTTTCCCCCCTAAAAATTTTTTGCCCCTTTAAAAGGCAAAAGGGGGCCCTAAAGACCCTTTTGCTGGGGTGAAAAACAGAGGGCCCTTTTTGGGCCAAAAAAAGGGCCCCGGCTTGAAGGGGGGGGTCCCCCCGGAAACCCTTTTTTTTTCGGCGATAAGCGAGGGAAACGAGGTTTGCGCTGACCCGTGGCTTTGGGGGGAAAACAAAAATCAGGGGGGAAAATTCCCGGCCCGGCCCCCCCCGCCCCCCTTTTTTTTAGGGGGAAAACCCCTTAACCCGGAAAAAACTAAAACCCCCCTCGGGCCCCCCCTTCCCCCCCCCCCCAACGGCCCCGTGGGTGAAGGGGCTCCCCAAAAAAACAAATTCCCGCCCCCGAAAAAAACCAAAGTTTTTGGAAACCGCAAAGGGGGGCCCCCTCAAACATCATCAACAAAAACAGGTTACCCTTTTTTCGTCCTGAAAATTTTTTGGGATCCAGGGGCTGCGGGGCCCAAAAAAGCAAAAAGGGAAAATGCAAGGCGTTTTCCCGACCGCCCAGGGAAAATTTTTTCCGATTGGGCCGGCTTTTCCTTCTCCTCCTCTGAAAGGGGGTCAAAAACCTGGGCCCCAAGGGGGCAGAAAAAAAATTTATCCTCTTTTGGGGCCCCCTTGAAACCTTTTTTAATATTCCCCCTTCCCGGAACCCCCCAAAACCCCATTTTGGGCCCCCCTCAAAAAAGGTCCCCCTTTAGAAAATGGGAAAATCCCCCAGTGGGGGGGGTACAAAAAGATTTGACCCAAATTTGGGGTTTTCCCCTTCCCCTTTTTTACCCCGGAAATTTTCCCGGTGAAAAGCCCCCAAGACGAAAAATTTTTTTCCCGGCCGGACCCCCGGGGGGGACGAGGAAAGGGGAAAGGGCTGCCCGGGGCAGGTTTTTCCCTTAACCCACGAAGGGGCCAGAAATTGGGGGGAAAAGCTTGGGGTTTGTTTTTTAATGGAAAAAATTTAAAAGAGCCCCCGAACCCCAACCCCAATTTAACCCCGGCCCCCCGACGGTCCCCCGCCCAAATGGACGATCCCCCCGGCCCCGCGTTTTTTGTCCCCCCAGCACCCGGAAGGGGACCCCTTTTTCCCGTACCTTTTTCCCCACCCCCCAAAGTCCCCAAACCCCCCCCCCTTTTTCTTTGATTAAACCCCCTGAAATTTTTTCCAAATCCATGTTTTTTAGAAATAAAAAAAATTTTTAAAAAGGGGAATTTGGGAAAAAAAGTTTTTTTTTGGGAAAGGGCCCCCCTTTTTTTAAAAGAAGGCAAATACAGCCCATTCCCCCCAAATCCCTCCAAAAACCCAAAAACAAAAAATTTTCTGGAATTTCCCCAAATTTTAACCCGGCCAAAAAATTTGAAAACTTTTTAACAAAGCCCCGGCCTGCCCCCCCCCAAAAATTTTAAAAAAAAACATATCGAAAAAGTAAAATTTGGAAAAAACAAAAAGGGAATTTTTTTTCCCTTTAAACCCAATTTCCCACCGGGGGGTGAACCCATCAAAATTTTCTGGGAATTTAAATTTTTAAAATGCAAAGTAAAAATCTATCAACCAAAAACCCGGCCCCCTTTTCCCCCCCCAAAATGAAAAAAAAACGGAACCCGGGAAAAGTATTCCCGGAAAAAAATTTAAAAGGTAAATTTTTTTTGGGACCCTTATCAATTCCCCCCTTTTGGTGGGCCCCAAAAAAATTTTTTGGGAAAATTCCCCAAATTTTTAAATGCAAATTAAAATCTAAAAAACAAAAACCCGGGGCCCTTCCCCCCAAAAATCAAAAAAAAAACGGGAATCTGAAAAAATTCCCCGGTTTTAAAACCCAAAGGGAATTTTTTTTTGGGACTTTTCAATTTTAAACCCGGGGGGGGTGAACCTTAAAAAAAAAATTTGGCCCCGTAAATTTTCCCCAAAAAATTTTTAATGCAAAGGCCTTTTCCCCAATGAAAAAAAGGGGTGTTTTGTTTCCCCAAAAAATGGAAAAAAAAAAAAACCCCTATCTTTTTTATGTTATTTTGTATAAATACAAGAATTTTTTTGGGGAAAACCTTTTTAAAATTTACCTGTTGGGGACCCCCCAAAAAAAAAATTTTTTTCAAAAATTTTAGATTTAAAATGCAAAACCCCGCCCTTTTAAAGAACAAAGCCCCGTATTTCGCCCCCAAAATCCAAAAAAAAACGTTTTCTTTTTTTGTATTCCCTATAATACAAGAATATTTTTTTTTTTTCACCCTTTCAATTTTCCCCCGTTTGGTACCCCCAAAAAAAATTGCTTGGGGTTTCCAAAAAATTTTAAATGCAAATGGGATTAAAAACAAAAAATTTGGGGGAATGGGGCCCCAAAAATTTGAAAATGGGAACACCTATCTGAGATGTTTTTACGAAAAATAAAAGTGGGAGTTTTTTTCACCTAACAAAAAAGACCTGCAGTTACAAAAAAAGGATGTGGGATCCTATAAGTTTCCCCGGGTGGCCCCCAAAATCCAGGGAAAAAATTTTTAATAGAAAACTGTTTTTAATAAAGCTTTTGCAGTGGGAAAAATTCCCCACACTAAGTTCCCCCCTTTGGGGAACTTTTAACCATTTTAAATTCCCTTTTTTTAGAGGGTTTTTTTCCCCAAATTCCCTTAAAAAACCCCAAAAATATTTTTTGGCCCCTTTTTAAAATTCCCCCCCTGTTTTTTGGGGACTATAAAAATTTTTCCCGGGGTTTTTAATTTTTAAAAATGCAAGGGTTGGAATATAAAAACAAAGGGGGAAAACCCCCAAAATTGGGAAAAGAAAAACCTATCTTTAAATGTATTCTGGGGTAATAAAAAAATGGAATTTTTTTCCCCTTAAAAAAAAAGAAAAACCCCCTTTCAAATTACTAAAAAAAAGTGGTGGTAAACCATAAAAATTCAGGCCTTTCCCAAAAAATCCCCCCCGGGAAAAATTTCAAATAGAAAAAAATGTTATAATAAAGCTTAATTTTTTAGTGGGAGTTTTTCATTTTAGAGGGTTGTAGCTGTTTCGCCCGCAGGGGGGCCCCTCATCCGCTCCCCCCTGTGACTTTACAGCGGGTAGATGCTCCTTTAAAATTCTCTAACTAACTATATATAAATTGATGCTTCCAAATCCTCTAATTTCTAACTAAATTGTAAGGATCAAGCTAATTGAAAAAACAAGTGTCCAGCTCAATCCAAGCGTGGAAAAATATCTGTGGTGGCGATACCCTGCAGCGCAGCTGCGATGATGTCCCTCGCTTGTAGTTTCTGCAGATTAAGGAAAGCTCAGATATTTTCATCTTGCTCATAGGCCGGAGGCAGCCAGAGTATGGAGGTACGATTGACTGCTTCAATGGAAAATTGGAACAGCTAAACTAGCAAAGAATTGCTCTGTGGTGGGACAAACCAAGCGATTGCAAATATATGTGATAAGAAAATGATACCCCGAGGTCTGCGGATCAAAAAGATTTCACCTTTGCGTTTTCCCAAGAAATTTACAGAAGATAGTAGATTGCCATATTTAAGCAAATGGTTCACTGTCAATGTTGTCATGCAGCTCCCATGATTAAAAATAGAGAGACCTAGCGGCCAAAAATCAATGCGCGGAAATTGTGGATCTTAAAAACCAGATGAGTCTTTATGAGACGTCTACAATAATACAAGGATTACATATAAGTGAATGCTCCTTGAAAATACAGAGATTTTGTGAAAGAGATTCTATTGTTGTTTATAAAAAACGCAAATTCAGGAGAGACACGGTGGACATGAGAATAACAAAGTCTAGCACATTGGCAACGCAGGATACATCCTCCCCCCGTTCAATCTTAAGAGAATCAACGCTTGGGAGACCTTATATGTACGAATAGACTCAACTATCTGATTGTCCTTTTCCAGGTCTGAACACTCAACTGAGAATGTCAGCAACTTCTATTAGTACAAGAAGATTTATCCGTCACTGTCGACATCCGGCTGCAAATAGATAGGCGGATGCTATCGAAGTAAGAAATTACAAAAAGGTTTCCAACAATCGAATCAAAAACGTCAATTAGAAGATCTGAAGAAAGCATAAAAAATTCAACGTAGGCAACTACGCGGAAACGCAGAATATAGATCACCTGTGTTTACAACTGTCTAGTTAGATCCTCACGGAGACATGATCTCTGTTATTGTCCAAGAGGTCTGAGTTTCATTCGAACTAGAACTTGACTTATATAATACGTTGATGAGAGTATTAACAAATGTTTGCCAAGAAAAATAACTTTAAGAAGCCATTTTCAGACATATGTAGAGCGCAGAGTGACCTCGAGGATTCACAGAGTGTGATACAGGATCATGCATCTACTACGTCTGTATTTTCACCACTTTTGAGATATCTGTAGCTCTAAGTTGCTTTACGAGATTGCAGAGTGCGAGGGTGGCTGTTTCTCTCCCTATCCATGTCCTGCTAATGGTAAAAAAGAGAGTGATTTTTATCCTATTGCTTCACGTCCTATAGAATTAGAGTTTATTTCAGGAGAATGGTGTGAATGTGATCTCCTCCGATTGCAGATAAAATTGAAAAAATGTACGTCCCAATTATAATATTTCCTAAAAAAGAACAAGAAGCTCTAATACAAATTAGGGATAACAAGGATTTAATATGTACGGGAGCTAACATAGGGACTTTGAGGGATAGTGTTAATAAATGCCGGCCTTGTATAAAAAGTAAATTTAGAATTACTACATGGAGGTCCATACATATCGCCCCTTCCTTGTAGATCCCACGGAATGTTTTAAGAAAAGTGAAAAAATTATTATCTGCGGCGTATCCATAGGGTGATATTACAACTGTCCTTGGCAATAGATTATTCGTAGATCATCTGGAAAAATAAATCGCGGTTGTTTTCATTCCCCCCAAGATACAAAAAGCAACCTTCCACACACCGGTAGGCTATTGTTGCGGGAGATAGGTCGCTGGGTGAGTTAGTTTGGGGGCCTGGGTGATGCGACATTTGCAGCTATTGATTAAGACCTTCCGGGTCTTATTAACAGATTCTAAAGAGTTTAGGTCACTAGTATGGCTCCAGGCACCAGGGTTTCCAAATTTTATTCGTAGGGTATCCTGTGATGTATCAGGTTTGTATCCCTCGATTCCCCATGATTTTGAGCCTTATCCAGTCCTGGAACCGTCATCTTTTACGGTTAGTTCGACATACTCAAAGATGGTTAAATGATTTGTTCATAATGGCGGTTGATTTCTTATTAAGCATAAGTATTTCATGCTTATGGGGAGTTTTTTTCATACAGTGCCAGAGAGGTTGCAGTAATGGGGGCGAAATTTTCGTCCCTCATTGCGAACATTTCATGGAAGCTATGGGAAGAGAGGTGTATCTT
This sequence comes from Phyllomedusa bahiana, assembly GCA_025379985.1. NCBI lineage: Eukaryota > Metazoa > Chordata > Amphibia > Anura > Hylidae > Phyllomedusa > Phyllomedusa bahiana. The sequence goes on from JAODAL010038380.1 coordinate 6,051, forward strand.
GTACTCTATTGATGTGCCCGTTACCTATCCCACAATCGGAGGGGGGGGGGGGTATGGTGTAATGTAGTCGACGACCTACTCCTGTGTGGGAGGGTACGAGGGTGAGGCTTTTGGAATTTGACAGTATGTTAATTGAATGACATGAATCTCAAATGTTACAATAGAATGCGAGAATAACACAATAACTACCTATACATCACTTTGAAAGGGTAAATTTGAATGGAGGAATTGATGTTTCTGCCTTTCCGTAAACCTACATGCCTAGGAATTCTTTTTACAGGCTAAGTCGCTGTCATCCACCCCATTAATTAAAAATCTTCCAGTGATTGCGAATTAATGAGAATTAAAAGACACCTGTTCGGTCGTTATAGAAATATGAAGAATTTGAACAAGATGCTTGCACACGCTGGCACAGAGAGGTTACCCCCAATGAATTTGAATAGGGCCAAAGTGAAAGTGGCTATATATTACAGAGGAAGATTTATTAGTATCTCACAGAAGTCTAAACAGATATGCCGAATAGTATAGTATTTTTTCTACCCAAATAGCCATCCCGTTTAGGGACATTGTGGAAATTGTAAAAAAGATTTGCCCATGTCTATATTGCCCAACAGAATATTAAAAAAGCTTTGGAAGAAGATGGTGTGTAGATATGTCTCTCGAAAAGGTCAGAGCTCTGGGTTCTTTATTATCCTCATCTCTTCTCAGCCAGCCTATTTTTACATCTGAAACCCAATGTCAGTACTCCCTGTTGGTGCTCACAAAACAAAGGTCATATAAATGTTGGCCATAGACCCAGTGCATTGCGTGGGTGTGATTATAATGCAGGTACAAAAGGTCTGTTGAATCTACAACACAAATCAAAAATAGTTGTTCTATTTTATCATATATAAAATGCAAACACGAAAATAAATGTTTATAATGAAAACCTGTGTGTTATGCCGACTTCAGTATATACGGCGAGTTCAATCACAGCATTAAAAATTTTCGAATTCGCCGACATTTATCAGACACACGCAAAACCACAGAGGCAATATGTATGACCAACTGGCTTTCAAAAACATTATATAGAAAAACATCAAGGTGATACCGCAGGTTTTTTCTTTCATTTGTTTAGAGAGAGTGTTCAGACCAGCGAGAGGGGGGGATCATCGTAAAAAACTATTGAATAGGGAGGCTTGGTGGATCTACCAAATGGGTACCCGTTATCCCTTAGGTCTTAATAAGAGGCATGACATATTATATCAATATTAAGTACTGTGTTGTTTTTATAGGTTTAAGTATATTTTATATATTGTGTTTTGTATAGGGCAACCCAGGGTTAATAGTTACTTCCTGTTGGATCATGTGATTAGAGTTGCCTATATAAACTTTTGTTATTGTTAGTTTAGACACGCTATGAATAAGGAATCTGTTTCCGAAACGCGTTAGTGTGTTCACGCAGTAAGATGTTTTGTCTATAGTCTTTTCGCTTTTAAAGACGAGTGTATCAATAAAAAGTTTTTATTTTTCCACCGCTTGGATTGAGCTGGACAACTTGTTTTTTCAATTGGACTTTTACCTGGATTTCTTTGGATCCGTCCGCGCTGCATCCGGGGGTGGAGTATCTATGGTGAGCTGTATCATACCTGTTTGTGAGTGATCACAGCTAATAGTAGAGGTTTCTCTGTGAAGAAATATAATAATTTCGCTGAGCTGTTTGGACACAAGCAGAGCGCACGTCCTTCTGCTCTGAGACGCTGAGAGACACTGAGGCTGAACAGGAAATGCTGTTCTATGTAAAACGAGGTCATGTGATTTTTCCAGCCAATCCCAACCATACACATCCCAGTCATGACGTCGCACACACATCTCACGCTGCTCTATTCTGTAAGCTGATTTGCTGGCCGCCAAAATGACAGGAAGCGCAGAAAATGGCACGATCTTAATAGATGATGCACAGAGTTTAACCTAAATTATCGCATGATCTAAAAAATCCGATCACCATAAAAACTGTGCCGATTTCAACTTTGTCGATAATAATCGCTCAACACTAGTATGGAAGAGTTTTGACAGTCTCTTATTGAAAGTCGGCAAATCATGGCTATTCTTAAATCCCTCTTATCTCCAACAGCCAACTATGATTAGAAACAGAATTGTTTCTATCAAATATCTGTGAAATGCGGTCTGGTGGAAGAACTGTAACACAAAATCAACAGTGTTCTACCTTCAGTCCTTGAAATTTACAACTGCCCAGTAGGACTAGCAATTGATAGTTTTCAACAAACGATCGTACAAATGCACGATAAGCGCCAAACTGAGACGCACTGAGTGAAATACAAGCATTAAAAAGTTATATGGATTGCATATGGCGGTTTTGACACCACTGACAACAGGCGGCAGTTGCTATGAAATAATATGTAAAACAATTTGCGTACAACTGAGCTCTCTGTGTCAACTAGACATACGGAATGCAATAAGATTATTTAAATGTTAAATGGGTTAATATGGCGGCCTTTGCACCACTGACTACTGGCGCAATTTACTATAAAATATTTATAAAACAATTTGCGTACAACTGAGTTCTGCGCCAACCAGACGCACGGACTGCAATAAGAGTATTTAAATGTTATATGGAATAATATGACGGCCTTCGCACCACTGACTAGAGGCGCAATTTACTATAAAATATGTATAACACGATTTGCGTACAACTGACTTCTCTGTGCCAACCAGATGCACGGACTGCAATAAGAGTATTTAAATGTTATATGGGTTAATATGGCGACCTTCGCACCACTGACTACAGGTGCAATTTACTATAAAATATGTATAATCCAATTTGCGTACAACTGAGCTTTCTTCACCAACCAGACGAATGGACTGCAATAAGAGTATTTAAATGTTATATGGATTAATATGGCGGCCGTCGCACCCCTGAAAAAAGGAGTAATTTACTATAAATATGTATAACACAATATGCGTACAATTCAATAAAACTATTTAAAAGTTATAGGGATAAGTTACGCCAGTTTTGGGAACACTGACACGCAGTGATTGCAATAGAACTAAATAAATCAGGGACAATTTCATGTCCTATCAGAGGTCTGCTGGCCAAAAAAGTGGTAAAAAACAATGCTTTTTCAATTCAAGGTCACAGAACACACTGAGCTGCACAATATCTCCCTTTCTGTAAAAAGGCTCTCCTTCTGCCCCCCCCCCCCCAGCCACCCCCCTCCCCCTGCAGCCACCCCAAACCCAGCAGCCCTGCAGCTGGACACACCAGAAGATATCTTTAAAACTCTCTCTAACTAAATAAAAAGTGAATTTCTCTAATCTAACCCTATTCTATGCTATAGCTAGGTGGATGGTTTCTTATATTAGAATAAACTATCTCTCAGTGCTGTTAGAACTGCTATTGGTGTAAGCGCAGACACGTCCTGCTGGGGTGACGTTGTACATCCTCCTCACACCCCTCTATCCTCAGTGCTGATTGGCTGGCCGCCAAAATGACAGGAACCGCTGAACATGGCGCGAGAGGAATAGATTATCTGTAAGATTGTCAACTAAACTATCGCGTGATCAGAAGTTTCCAATAAGCCTAAAAACTGTGCCGATTTCAACTTTTGCTGATAGTATCGCTCATCCCTTGTCATGGCTGATGTAATCTGATGCCTAAGGCATTGGTGTTTGGAAATCCTGGCCGATCCTTTCTTGATTCATCTTGACAAAGGTCAGTCTCTCTACATTTTGGGTTAACAAGCTAGTTCTTGTCGGTGTAACGATGGCACCTGCCGCACTGAACACCCGCTCTGATGCCACACTACTGGCCGGGCAGGAAAGCTTCTCCACTGCAAACTCGGCAAGTTGCGGCCATACATCCAGTTTGGTTGGCAAGTAGTCCAGCGGATCTTCTACCTGGGGTGGCAGAGTGCTCTCCAAGTAGGCCACCACCTGCTGCTTCAGGGTCTGTTCCAGGTCCTGCTGCTGCTGCTGGTGGGTGCCCTCCTCACTAGTCGGGTGAAGGAAGCTGCTCATCAACGACTCCAGATTTAGGTTGCTGCTGATGGAGCTGGTACTGCTCCTACCCCCCTCACCTTCCCACAGCAGTCGTGTCAGAGGTACATGAGCGCTGAGAAACCCCCCGGTCACACCTGTCAGAGAATGGACCATGCTGCATATAGGCAGTGGCCAACTGACTATGGAGGATTTCTCTATAGTACTTGAGTTTGTCCTCCCTCTCAGCAGCTGGAAAAAGGCTCCCATTTTGGACCGGTAGCGAGGGTCCAAGAGGGTGGAGAGCCAGAAGTCATCCCTCTGCCCTCTGTCAGCATGCTGCGGGATATCTGCACAAGTGACTCTAAAGGACTCCCTGCCTCCATCTCCACTGTATAATGCACGCTGTTTGCGGGTCATCTGCCTCGTCTTCCTCATCTCCATCTACCTCCTTCGGCTGCTCCTGCTCCTCCTCTCCTGTCACCTGGGTAGAAAAAACACTCATTTCACCAGACAATGCTTGTGCTCCAATGTCCTCCTTCTCCTCCTCTTCAGCCCCCACTTGACTTATGTGGCTGCGAGATGTAGTCGCCACGTCCCCAGTCCCCTGTCCAGACAGATTTTTCAGCATCTGTTCCTGGACATGAGGCAGTGGAATGACGTTATCCATCCCATAGTCCTGGCGACTGACAAATAACGTTGCTTCCTCAAACGGCCTCAGCAAACGGCAGGTGTCACGCATGAATTGCTACTGGCTGACATCAAAGTTTCACAGGGGAGTACTGCTGTCCGCTTGGACCATCAAAAAAATTGTTAATGGCCTTTCTCTGTTATACAGTCGGTCTAACATGTGCAGGCTGGAATTCCAACGGGTGGAAACATCGCATATCAGCGTGTGTTGGGGGAGGCCGTTCTGCCGCTGCAGCTCGAGGAGGGTGTGCCTGGCTTTGTAGAAATGGATGAAGTGCATGCACAGTTTCCAGCCCATTTTTAGAATGTCTTGAAGATCGGTGGAAGACTATAGGAACCTTTTCACAAACAGATTGAACCTCCTTGGTGCAGGATGATCACCATGTTACTCACATTGTCCGTCACCATTGTTCCGATTTGCAGTTGGCGCGGAGAAAGCCCCACATCCATTTCTTGCTGCATGACGCAGAGCAGTTCCTCCTTTCTGTGACTTCGTTCGCTGAGACAAACCAGTTGTAGAACTGCGTGACACCGCTGTGCTCTGCACATGGGGTATGATGGAGCAGCGCTTGTGGAGGCTGAGGGGTGGGGGAGGGAGGCGCTTTGGCGCAGGAGCACTTTTTAAAACGTGGGGGAAAATGGCCCTCCCCGTCCAATTGTTGGTGGGGCTGGGCAGAAAGCACTTTCACCCTGGCTGAAAAGGACATGTACGGGGCCCTGACGTGTTACAGCTCCACCGCCGCGCCCCCAGCCCCTTTGGAAAAACCGATGGGCCAAGGATGGCCCCCTCTTTTCTACATTTTTGTAAAGGGCGGACTCCTTTTTTAAAAATAAAAAGGGTTTTTAAACTCTCCACCTCGCCGCACAACCATTATTCTCTGAACGGTGCAGAGTCCACCATTTGGAAAGGGGGGGACGGAAACCCAAACAACTTGGACGGGACACGGCAGCTTCTGCACCTTGGATTTTTGGCCACATACTGTTTCTCTTGGCAATCGCCCTTGAATATGCTGGCCCATGATAGAGGACAGGAGCATCTGGACCCGGAGATGAGGGCAAACAGAATCAGCTCTCTTCAAAAGGGGTGGGGGAGCCTTAAGTGTCTGAATGGAATGCAGCTACAGGCCCCACTTTGCTGGGGCAGCAAGATGGCCCACCACATCTAGCCAGTTTTTCTCCCAGGCCCGGGATGGTGACGCGCATTGGACCAGGGCCGTGGTGCCAATTTTAGCTCCCGGCCACGCTTCACTTACTGCCCAAAAAAACTAAATATACCCAATTTGGCTCCCCCGGGGTCTTAGCAAAAAACTGCCACACCGCCGATACAAATTTTCCCGCCCCTCCCACTGAGTGACTCTACCGCCGCGCTTCGCTGAACCCCTGTGCCGCATTTTCCCTTTTTGGACCTGCGAAGGGGGGTTTTTTAAACCCGGTGGCCGTTTGGCCCCGACTTCGCACGACTACCCTGCTGACCCCGGCCACACTACCACTTGCGGCTGCGCCGCGCCTGACCCAAAGCTGACGCCCTCTTCTCCTGACGATGATAAGCCCTGCTTCCCCCGGGCTCCCAACGGATGGGCACATCGTCATCGATTTTTTTTTCCCCCTCACTGCTTTTCTTTCTTACTGTCTCTATGCAACCGCTAGATGACATGGCATTTTTCTGGCCTCAACGAGTACCCCTGCGCAACTCCCCTACTTGTGTGACCGTGCCGCTCCGGGAATGTTTGTGCCACGCCACCTTCTGCAAAACATACTTTCTGATCAAAATTTCAGACTCTTTTTAAATGAAGATATTTTTATATAAAATACACACCCTTATTTAACTCCAAGTACAACACTTACAGGATAGAGGATTCCTAAACTAAATTTCCCCTAATAAAACACGGGAAAAATTGAAATAAGGCGCAGAAAAACGTCTGTATTCTGTCCCAATACAAAAAAACGGGATTAGTGGATTTTTTTAATAAAAAATTCCCAATACAACTGGAAATTTAAATAAGGCGCAGAAAAAGCGGTCTTTTTTCTCCCAATACAACCGTCAGGATTGAGGGGATTACTTAAATTTAAAAAATTTCACAAATAGAACCAAAGAAATTAAAAAGGGCAAAAAATGATTTTTATTTCTATCCCAATACAAAACTATCGGGATTGATGGATACTTGTTTTTAAAAAATTCCCTAATCAACGGGAAGTCGCGACACCCCCCCAGAATGCCCCCACCCATCTCTGGCGCATTGCAAAGTGTCGTATCTGGCCTTCAGTGCACCAAACTTCCAGAAAACAGGCATTTCAGGGACCCTCTGCAACCACTGCCCCGGGGGTCGCAGGCGCGTCCGGCCCCTGCCTCCAGCGACCCCCCGCCCGCACGTGGGGGTTGGGGGTCCGCTCGTGTCCCGGCCCGCCACTTTCACTTCCCCCGGCCGCGCTCCTGCCCTCTGGCTCCGTTCCCGGCGCGACTCCCCCCTAGGGCGCGCGTGCGCGCCGGCAGTTTGAATTTAAAGGGGCATGCCCCGGAAATTTGGCTAAACCCCGGGCACTGCTCCTATTTAGTCCGGCCCCCTTCCTCCGGGCCCTTTCGCCGACCTTTGTTGATCCCCCTTGTAAAAACTCCCTTATGTTTCCCTTGTCAAACCGTGTACCGACCTCTTATTTACGTCTCCCTCTACGAACCTTCCCGCCTCCCCACCTCCTGCTTGTCTACCGCACCGAACCAAAGGCCCCTGCCTTGACCTCCGCCCGCCCCAAACTAAGCCTGCCTGCCGATCCTTTTACCTCTTCCCCCTTGGGCCGCCACCGCGGGCAAGCCCCGCCATGGTAGGGACCTGGGGGACCCCCCGCAGCCAACCATCCCGCTTTGCGGGGGCTCGGTAAATACCGGGTCCCATTTAGATTCCACCCCTGGTGGGGTTTACACCATCGCCTCGGGGGCCCTGGGGATCCACCTCCAGCCGTACATAGGCTGGCCATGGATCCCCGGGTCCCGTTACCCCAGCCGGGGGACTGACACGTTTTTGCCCCCAATCACGCAACTGGTCAACAGCACAGAAAACTTACCCAGCATCTACCATGTTGAACAACCTCACCGTCCTCACAGCACCCTTTTCGCCAGCTCCACGGTTTTTTTCCTCCCCCTATGGCTCCTGTTCCGGGGGGGCCCCAACTTCGCCTGTCGCCCCCCATCTAATTCGACGGAGCCCCCAAACTCTGCCAGGGGGTTCATGCCCAATGCCATGCACGGGAGCTAATGTCTGACATTCCTGTCGAACGTGCAAAGGTGGGTTCGTGGTTAGCCCCTTGCCAAAAGGGCCCGGCTGGACTACCCCCCTATGGACAGAAACACCCAGTGACGGCGGATCTTATTTTTCCCATGGTTCCGAAAACGCTTCGAGGAACCAGCCCTGCACCTCCCTGAGAACCCCCTCCAGGGGACCTTCTGTAGGAGACACGCGTACAATTCCGACTCTGGCCCTGAATTCAGGAACGAGGCCGCTCTGTGTGCACTTCAAGAAAGGGCTCTAAACCCGGGTTAAGGACTCGGGCCGCAGAGACCCCCGTCCCCCTCACGATTGATCCTTAGCAACCCGCATTGAATACGCTCCTAACGGGGAGGAAACTTGGGCAAACCCCCAGCACCCCAACCCCCCGTTTCCTCACCGCACCGGTGTTCCAGGGGCTTCCTGCGCCAATCGCCAACCCCCCCGCGGACCCCATGCAATGATGGGGCCCCGTCTCTCTGGGCAAAGTTGGCCAGCGGAAAAGGGAACTGTCCCTCACGTCAGCCGGAGCATTTTCGAGGAACTGCCCCAAGCGTCCCAAAGCCGCGGGAAACTCCGCACCTAGGATCGGGGGGAGAGGCTTTCCTTGGTGCAACCTCCCCTCTCCACGTCTTTTGATGCCTGGGAAAGTCGCCAGAACGGGATCACATTCCAAGTTTCGGTTTCGGACTGGGGCTCCACCGGAACTTCATACACCACCCCTATGAAGCAGTATCGGCTTCCGGGGGTAAAACCGGGAGAAACCGCTTTCATCTCATCCGTCAGGGGGATGCCAGTGAACCATCCAGTTCTCCCCAAAGCCACTGTCCCTCCTGGGGGCCTGCAAAAGAAAAAGTCTTCTTCTACTGCTGCCTCCCCTTTTTTGGGGCGATCCTTCTCGACCCCCCAGGCTGCGGCCCACTCTCCTACCTGGACGGGTCACGGGAAGGTGATTCGTTGGGATCCCAACTTCGGGGCGTTGTTTGGGGGGACCTTCCCGGTGCTTCCCTGCCCGAACTACCCTTCAGGAGCCTTGCCCGGTGCCGCCCAAAAAACTGGAGTACGCCGAGTGTTTCTCTGAAAGAAAAGCTGGAGTCTTCCTCCCACGCCCATACTTTCCCCAAATCGACTTACTGCCGGTGCCAGTCCCCCCCGGGGCCGATCAACCCACGTGGGTTCCTGAACCCAAGCCATGTCCGAGTACATCCAGGAGAATCCCCGAAGGGGGTTCATCCGAAAGTCCTCGTCCCCGCTGGGGCGGGGGTTTTTTTTTCGTGAAGAAGAAGGACGGAAACCTTGGCCCTGCATAGATTTACCGGGGCTTTTACAAGATCACGGGAAAAACCCTTATCCTTACCGCTGATCACTGAACTGTTTTAAACGCTTGCAGGGCGCCAAGATTTTTTTTCCAATTGCCTGAGAGGGGGCCTACAACTTGGTCCGAATCCGCAAGGGCGAGAAGGAAACTGCCTTAAAAACCAGGGAAAAGGGCTCTTGAGTACCTGTGAGCCCTTCGGACTGTGAAACGCTCCCCCACCTCTTTCAGGACTAGGAATACGTCTTCAGGACCTCCCCTCACCTGCATGTGGTCTACCCTTTAACATCCTGGGTTTTTCTCCTACCCGGACCCACCGCAGCCCTGTTTCGTCAAGTACTGAGACGCCCCCGGGGGAACCACCTGTACGCCAAACTAGGGAAGTGCCTCTTTCCCTTTAAATAGCCTCCCCTTTCTGGGGTACTCATCTCTGACCAAGGCCTACGGATGGACCCAGCAAAACTATCCCCGTGTTGCAGGGCCACCCCTCGGGGTTTCCACGATTCTTGGGCTTTTGCAACACTATCGCCAATTCATCCCCCCACTTTTCTACCCTGGTGGCTCCGATAGGGCCCTCACCAAGAAAAAACAAACCACCAGCTGGCCGGTCAGGCCGAGGAGGGGTCACTAAGCTCAACCGCCTTCCTACGCCCTATCCTTGCACTCCGGGTTCCACTAAACCCCCACACGGGGTGGATGCCTCATCTTAGGACCGGACAGTTCTTAAAAGCAAAAAAGGGCCCCCGGGTAAGACTGTAACGTGCGGGGTTCTTCTCCCGACGTTCTCATGGGCCCAAGGAAATTACATGATTGGCGACCGGGACTACTAGCCATAAAATTGGCCCCCGGGGGAGGGCTTTATCTGCTGGGGGCGCCCGTTTTCCCATCCGTATCTACTCACCACAAGAACCCCAATATCTCAGACGGCTCAGCGACTTAAAAACCCCCGCCAGGCAGGTGGTCCCTTCTTTCTCCCCGTTCGATTTTCAGATCCACTTTAGGCCAGCCGAAAAGAATGTGAAGCTGCGCCCCCCCCGTGCCCCCGACAGGTGGGGAAGATACTTTTTCCCGGGAAAACATAATTCCTCCAGAAACGTCTCATCTCGGGAGCCACGGTGGACCTCCGGAAGTTCCTCCTAAGGACTTATAGCTCTTTCTCTCGCAGACGATCTTTAAAAAGGGGACATTCCATTGGGGGTGGGCCACCTGGGCCCGAAGAACCTTTTGCCCATATCCCGGTTCTTTGGTGGCCAGACGGAAAAGGATGTTTTAAAGGGCTCGTTCGTCTTGACCCTTGCCCGCAACAAGACGCCACGTCACAAGCCACAAGCCTACTTTACCACTTCCCATTTCCCACTCAACCCTGGACCAACATTTCGAGGACTTCATAACTGACCTCCCCCTCTCTGGCAAACCTTATTTGGGTGACTACGGAACGCTTTTTTCCAAAAAGGCGCATTTTTTTCCCGTTGAGGGCGCCATCTGCCTCCCGCCCGGCTTACTATTCTTCCCCATGTGTTCGTCTGCATGGACTCCCTCACAAATTTTTCCCCGGACCGGGAGTCCAACTTTTATCCAGGGTTTTGGGGACCCGGGGCAACCAACTTCAGGGGAACTTTGACTTCTCTTCTGCTTACCATCCCAGACGAACGGCCATGGGGAAGGGGAACCCAAGTTTTGGGATGTTACCTTTAACATTTTGTCTCGGCACGTTAAGATGATTGGCCAATTTTCGCCGGGGGAGTTTCCCACAACTCTCTACTCTGAGCCGCGGGGGCCTCCCCCTTCTACATCGTGTATGGCCTGCATCCCGCCCCCTCCCCTCTGGCAAACCCCCTCCGGGTCCCGGGGGCGGGCGCACTGGGCCCCAAATATAAGGTCACTGCCCCGTCCTGCTCCCCCCTTCCGAGCGCATAAGACCCAAGCGGGCAAAGAAGAAACCCCCCCTACATCTTTCCCCCCTGGGAAGGGGTGGGCTCCATCTCTTTTTTTTCCCCTAAAGATGCCTTTTCCAAACTGGTCCCCCCTTTTTCCCGGGGGCCCTTTGAGGTCATCAGCCGCATCAACCCGTCTCTACAAACCCGGGTCCCCCTACGATAAATCCCCCTTTTTTTTTTATGCTCCTTATTGAAACCCCCGGGCCTTTTAATATTTTTCCCAGAAGGCTGTTCCTCCCCTTTGGCTGATGCGCCCAAAATCTCGGGTCAAGGGGAAATTTTGGCATAGGAAACAGGGGGAAAACTATATTCCTTTGGACGGAAGGGTTCGGCCCCGAAAGAGGTCTTGGGACCGGAGGAAATATCCTAAACCGCAGCCCCATCCAAAATTTCTCACTAGTAAGAGAAGGGGGCCCAAAGGGGGGGGGGGGGCCCAAGGGTGACTGTCAGGACGCCCCGCGACCACGTCCCGGCGAGGCGCGTCCGTGCCCCCGCTTTTAGCGGAGCCCCGTCCCGCAATCGGGGTTTGGGGTCCGCTCTTCCCGGCCCCTCCACGTTTACTTTTCCCGGCCCGTCCTGCCCGTCGGCACGTCTCCCACGTAGCCCACCCCTAGGGGCCATGCGGCCGGCAGTTTTAATTTAAAGGGCATGCACCGGGAAGGCTCATTGCCCCGGCACTGCCCTATTTAGTCCGGGCCCCCTTCCCCGGGCCTTCGCCGGGCCTTGTTGTTCTCCCGTTTGGTGAAAGCCCCTAAAATGTTTCCCGCTTGTCATACCGTTAACCGACCTCTTGCTTACGTCTCCCGTCTACGGGGGGGCCGGGGAAAACCGGGGCTCACTTAGAAATTCCCCTCCCTGTGGGGCTTACACCATCCCCTGCGGGGGGTCCTTGGCCCCCCTCCAACCCTTACACCCAAAATGGGAAAAAAAAACGGGAAAACTCCCTTTTTTGGCGCATTTTTTTCCAGAACAGTAAAAAGGACCCTTTTATACAGGCCCACTGTGGTTTTTTCTCACCATTTTCCCTTTTTGTAAATGTTACAAGCCGGTTTTCTGGGGCATAAGGGGGTTAAAAAAGACCCTGGCGAAGGGCGTGGGGGAAAATGCGCATACCTAATGTAAAAGCCTATGGCCAAATGGGTAAGACAGCCCTGAACTTTTTTACTCTGTCAGTAATGACTAATAGGATCTGTAAACAGGAAGAAGGAGACAGACATTAATTTTCACTAAGATAACAGGTTAAAACTGTCCATAGAAGTCTTTGGAGAGGAGTCAAGGGGTAGGAAATAAAAACAGGAAATTACATTTTTTTTGGAAATTTTTGAAATAAGGTGGGGAAGGGAAGCCTGATGAGTGAAAAAAGACAGATTCTTTTCATATAAAATGTATTCCAAAAATTCTTGTTCTTTTTTCTTGTTTATTTTCAATTTACAGATGTAGCAAAATTAAACATAGAACACCACAGAGCACCATGATATGGCAGCACACAATATTATCTTAACTTTTTCAATGGTTTTCAATAGCCTTTTTTTTACAGACAAAAGCTGTGATGTCATGGTTATACTAAACAGTCTGTGTAATCCCCGGTGGGCCACAAGCTCCGATGGGCCCCTGCAGGAGCCACCGTGACACCTAGGGCCCGGCCTATGCATCCTACCTAAGAACGCCCGGGACACAGAGCCCAGACGTTCAGAGGCAGAACGTGGCCATAGCAGAGCAGAGCACTGCTGGTTCTCTGCTCCACTATTCACCCTGGTAGGCCTTAGGTCTTAAACCTACCAGGTGTCGCCCTCTAGTGGTGACATACGTGGCACGATGACGTCATATCATCGCTCCACCTACGCTGGGCTGCACGACGGTGGAGCGGGGGAGGGGTAAGTTTATTTATTTTTCTTTTTATGTGTATGTGGCCCTACCTATCCACAGCCTTCTAGGGGCCCTAACTACCTACAATGTACCTAACAACGGGCCCTAACTACCTACAGTGTACCTAACTAGGGGCCCTAACTACCTACAGTGTACCTAACTAGGGGCCTTAACTACCTACAGACTAACTAACTGGGGCCCCAAATACCTACAGCCTACCTAACTGGGGCCCTTACTACCTACAGCTTACCTAACTGAGGCCCACCAACACCTACCTAGAGCCTACCTAACTGGAGTCCCCTATCACCAACCTAGGTGGGGCCCCCCTATCACCTACCTATCTGAGGACCACCTACCAACATGGGGCCCACCTACTAACTACCTACTTGTGGCCCACCTACCTAACTGGGGTCCACCTACAACCAACTTAACTGGGGCCCACCAACCTAACTGAGGCCTATTAACCTACTTAACTGGGGCCTACTTATCTACTTGGGGGGCTATCTACCTACCCACCTGTGGTCCACCCACCTACCTACTTAGGGCTTACTTATTTACCTAACTTGGGCCTACCCACCAACCTGTAAGGGGTAAGCCTACCTACCCATGGCCTACCAACTTAGCCAACAGGTGTCTATCTACTTAAATAGGGCCTATCTAGCTGCCTGGGACCTTGTCCTTTTACCTACCTACTTATGGCCTTACCTACCTACCTGGTAATATGATTCTGAGGAGGGGGTATTCCTCTTTACCACATAAACATCAGGGGACTATTCCTCTAAGCTATGATCTGTACCCGCTCTCGCACCCCTGGGAAGGTTGTTTAGAGGTGGGAATAAGTAAAGAGGTGCTGCAAAAGTGAGGATTCTAAGATATTTGTACTGTATGTAAATTCTGCAGAGATGATTGGTGGCAGGGAGAAGTCATCATGGCGGTCTGAACAACAACTCAAAGAAGAGAACAAGTTATGACAGAAGACAAAAACTCATTGGATATGACGTCTCCTGTGAGTCCCTGCATGTCAGGGGTTATTTTGCTTCGGTGTTGAAACAGTGCTGTAGTCACTGTAACGTAATGTGACCTGGTCTGGTGTCTGATCACTCTGTGGTCTCTATGTGGTGGTATTGTAGGTTATATCTGTGCTTGTATAGTGGTAGTGTAGACTCGTCCCTGGTTGTAATAGTGAATGCACACCTGTCTCTGACCCTGTGATTAGAGGGTTTCACTTTTACTTTCTTGACTGTGTTTATAGTAGTATTTATTTTAGAAAGTGGCAAGGTGTGTGACCAAAAGAACCTTGGAGGTGGATAATGTATGTGGGCTGATGGGGGCTGGAGGGGAATATGGATGGAGCTACTTACCCATGAGTATGTGATATGTTAGACTGTGACAAATGTGTGAGACAGGAATATGAGACTGATAGATATGTGACTCACTGGGTATTGTGTACTACACAATACAGTTCTGTTTTGTATGCTGTATTATGTGGTAAAATGGTTGCATTCATGTCCAAGAAGCTGGTAATATTTTTATGTACAGTAGCTGTAGGGTTGGCCCCCAAGATAAACTCCTCTGTGGGCCCCAGGCCCCCCAGTCCGACACTGCTGCTACATACATATGAAAAGCTATTTTTGGTAAGAAGCACACTTTGAAGCCCAAGTACTCCACCCTACAAAAATAAGGTACAAATGTAGTATTCTGTAAAGATAATGAAAATACAAGTATCGCTTAAGGTATTAGTTTAACTCCTTAACGACCGCCCACCCGGAGTTTGCGCCGCCTGGCGCCACAGCAGCGCTAGGAACAGGGCTGTACTACACAGCCCTGTTCCCAGCGCAGCTCCTGCAAGCACTGGGGAGCAGCTCTTTAACCCTTTGATTGCCGCAGTTTGTCACCGCACTGCAATCAAACGGTTTCCCTGCTCTGTTGAGTGATCGGGACACCCGGTGACCTGACAGAGCCCGGGGAATGGCCGCACAGTCAGCCCTGGGGACCAACATGACAAGCTTTATGCAGCAAGAACTTATTAAACAAAATTGCACACACAGATGTTTACATTGTTTTTACAATGATTTGATTTTCATTCTTTTCTATTTTCTGTCCCTATGTAGATTAAATAGAAAAACAAAATAACAAGCAATAGTCATAGGATCTTTATAAGGGTGCAACCAAATGGCAGTATGCAAATACCAGCCGGATTCTGATTAAAGGGGTTCTGCAGGAAAAGAAGAAAAATAAATACATAAACTACATGTCTTAATGAAAAATTCCCTAAATACTTTTAATTAAAAGCCTGCTCTTTATATCTAGGGAATAATCATTATAGGAGAAGAAAATGGCAGCCGGTCCCCTTCCTCAGCAAAAACCTGTCCTACAGGAAGTAGGACAGAGTCTGTGAGTTACTCCCTGGTTAATTTACTGACATAACTGATCATGTGCTGTGCTCAGTCAGTATGACAGATTAGTGGTGTCAGGGGTGGCTCTGCAGTGTAGAAAGGAGACTATTTCAATAAAAGTGAAAATATGTGTGGGAAACTGAAACCTATAGCTATCATAAAGGAAACGGGTTTTTGTCAATAACTAAGATAATTACCTTTCCCAAATGGTGCAGGAGCCGACTAGAGGAAAGGCCCTTCTAGACTTAATATTCATTAAAAGACCTGATAGAGTAACAAAGGTTCAGGTTGGGGAGCACCTCCTAGGTAGGGATGAGCGATATTATCGACAAAAGTTGAAATCGGCACGAATTTTAGGCTGATCAGAAATTTCCGCTCCAGCGATATTTTAGGTGACAATCTTACAGATAATCTTTTACTATCGCACCATTTTCAGCTTTTCCTGCCATTTTGGCGGACAGCCAATCAGCTCTGAGGATTGAGGGGGGTGAGAAGGATGTACAACGTCACCACTTTGTGGTGTATGGATCTCATTGGCTGCAAAAATCACGTGGCCTCGTGTTATCTCTGCTGCTGCATTTCCTGTTTGAGCTCATACTCTGTCTATCGCACTTTGCAGCAGGACGTTTCTCTCTGCGTTTAAACCAATAGCTGTTCTAACAGCTCTGATAGTCTCTTCTAATACAAGAAATCATCCACCTACAGCTTAGAATAGAGTTAGATTAGAGAATTTCACTTCTTATTTAGTTAGAGAAAGTTTTAAGGATATCTACTGGTGTGTGTAGCCGCAGAGGGGGGGGGGGGGTAGGGGCTTGGCGGCAGCAAGAGAGGCTTTTGAAACGAAGGGAGATATTTTGCAGCTCAGTGTGTTCTGTGATCTTCAATTGAAAAATAATTGTTTTCTACCACTTTTTTTGGTGAGCAGTCCTCTGCTAGCAGTTGACATTGTTCCTGTGTTTTCAGTTCTATTGCAGTCACTGCGGTGGGGAGGGGAGGAGGGGGAGAGGCATTTGAAAAGAAGATATTTTGCAGCTCAGTGTGTTCTGTGATTTTCAATTGAAAAAGAATTGTTTTCTACCACTTTTTTGGCCAGCAGACCTCTGATAGCTGGATCTATGGCCGCAACTTGCCGAGTTTGCAGTGGAGAAGCTGTCCTGCTCGGCCAGTAGTGGGGCATCAGAGTGGGTGCTCAGTGCGGCGGGGGCCATAGTTACCCCAAGAAGAACTTGCTTGTTAACCCAAAATGTGGAGAGACTGACCTTTGTCAAGATGAATCAGGCATGGATCGGCCAGGAGTTCCACACACCAATGCCTTAGGCATCAGATTACATCAGCCATGACTAGGGATGAGCGATACTATCAGCAAGAGAGAAATCTATTTCAAACAGTGTTTGCTTGGTTAAAACTTTATTGAGTGGGGAGCATGGCTTGCCATGGCTGGGTAAAGACATGTGCTCTACAGCTCCTCAGTTTCACCCAGGAAAATCTGCTCAAAGCCATGGGGAAAACTACCAAAAAGCAAAGGAAAGCACCCTCTACCCCCTCTGATGCCTCCCAAGGGGATATTTCTCACTACTTTGGATGCTTCTCTGCCCTGATGGTCCCAAAGGTGTCAGATGGTGATGGTGGCAGTTCCCAAAACTGTTTCCTGTGCATCACACCTGTGACGAGGGACTTACCCTCCACCTTATCTGGATGCCGCAGAGGATGCTTCGGAACCATTGACCACGCTGGCTCCACTCCAATTACTGCGCCGACTGCCTCTACCACCACCATGCCGATGCTACTGCCCGGCCCCTGTCAGGCCACGAGGTCGGTTAGGGCCCTCATGGCGGATGTCTTGCCTCCCGATCCGGATGCCGATTCAGACCTGCTTTGGTCACCAATGCATCTGCCGGAGGGACTGATGGCTAGAGAAGTCTGGACATCGCACGTGCACCCTGTCCCTGCAGTTTCTGGCGCAGAGCATTCACCGTTGGGCTCAAGATGTTCCCAGACCCTAGGCGTCATCTTGCTTCAGACGCAGCTGCATGCCTTAGCACAGCCGGAGCCGCTCATATCTCCGGACGCGGCGGCGCTGGACAGTGTGGACGAACCTGGTAAGCAAGTACTGGGTCTTCGGGACCCGAGGTGACCGCAGCTCTGGTACCATCCTCTCTTAGCACCTCTCCTCAGATGCCATCGGATCTCACCACTCCAAGGTCCTCTTCTTCACCCCCCAATGTGCAGAAAGGGGGGGCATATGCAAAAACCTTGCATCACCACTCTGAACCCCTCCACCGTTTCAGGGCCTCCTCTGGTCCATCAGGACATTGTCTCTGCCCCGAATGGGGGAGCTCATAAGTGCCAGCCGCCTTAGCCCCCACAAGCCTCAGGCACCTCACCTGGTCCAAGAAGGGCCTTGGATTGCCCTACAGGGCTTTTCCCTCACACTACAGGGAGCCCAGTGCAGCAGGGCTCTCATCCCCAACTTTCCACGCCTCCAAAGCGAAGGGACCATACTTCTGCCTCGGTACCTCCAGAGCCACTCACTGACGTATATACAGATTCAACAGGCCCACTGGATTTACCCCACAAGGTGCAGCCCACACCATGTGCATCCTCGCCATCCTGGTCCACAGGCTCTTCCTGGAATGATCCGTCCCTTTGCAAAGAATCGGACGGTCACCCTCATGTTTGTGGACCTGCCCTTCTTGCCGCCAGTCCTCCTATATCCATCTCTCCCAAAAATTCCAAGGGAGACTGTCACAAGACCCAGAGGTTGGTGAACCCAGATTGAAGAGTGCACTTGAAGAGTGCAGAAAAGAATTTGCTATTTTCCCCTGGGATCTTTCTACAGTGTCTAACAAAGTGGAGTCTCTCCAGCAAGCCCAGGTGTCCTCCTCTACTACTCTGCCTGCCTTACAAGGGGCGGTACAGCAATATACCTACCAACTTTTCAACCTACAACAAGATCTAGATGATGTAGAAAATAGGGGGAGACGTAACAATCTACGGATCCGTGGGCTTCCCAAGATGGTCCCCTCTTCTGATCTTTACACGACTGTAACTGCAGTCTTTAATGACACACTGGAACCCCCCACCCCATGTGCATATTGAGCTAGACCTGTTCACTTCTTTTTACATAAAGAGGAGATCTTGAATTGGGTATGGAAAGGTCATTCTCCAGTTTATAAGGACACTACTCTACAAATCTACCCGGACCTGTCTCACCACACTCTTGCCCAGAGAGCTATGCTGAGACCCATTCTCACTGTGCTTAAAGAGAGAAACATTGCTCACAAATGGGGTTTCCCCTTAACCCTCATTGCTCGCCTCGGGGACCGCTCCTACACTACACAATCTCCTGAGTATATTCCTGCCTTTCTACAGGACTTGAAAATCACGGACGTATCCCTACCGGACTGGCCCATTCTCTCTCCTCCAATAGGCAAGAAACCCAGAAATCGGCTCCTGTAAATGAGACCCTGATCACTTAGTCCCATAACAGACGGACTCGCCCCACTAAAACCTACTTGGTCTCCAGTCATGCTCCCTCCCAGGAATCAGATACCGGGACCTGAATTTTTTTTCTTCTTTCATTGCATTTTATGATTGGAATAGGCTCGTCGCATGGGGACTGACATCCCCCCGCCCTCCCCGCGGCTCACTGCATTTACTGACATGCTGTGTTTTGCTGCTGGACTTTGTTCTGTCCCATAATGCTACTTCCTCCATGGACACCATTTTTTGACATTTTTTTTCCTCATTTGTTTCCATATATTAGCCTGGACTTTTCCTTTCACAGTTACTTATCATTTTGCTACAGGAGCTCCCTCTGAACCTGTCTTCTATGTTTCCCACGTAGGCTTGGGATTTCCCCCCAGCCGATTTTCGGCTCGGGGGTCTCCCTGGTTCACAGATATTAGACTTGTGTGTCCTGCATGGGTTCTTTCTCCTGCCTTCTTTTTTCATTTGTTTCTTTCTGTCTCTGTTTTTTTTTCCCTATTCCTCTCGTTCCTCCCCCCTTTTTTTACCATCAGACTCCGGGGGTCGGCAGCTCACAACAACACCTGCCTCCCTTTGATAAATGGGAAACCTTAACATAGCTTCTTTCAACGCCAAGGGTCTGAACGCCCTATGCAGGGCCATTCCTAGGCTAAATTGCACTCAGGGTGAGGTGAATGCACCATCAACCAAAGCCAAAATATACAAAAGGCTTTAACAGAATGTGCTACCATATAAAACTACTACATAACAGTCATACAGTTACCAAATAACACTGCTACAGAAAACCATCCCAAGGTTAATAGTACCAATGTCCTACTAAGACCACATATCACCAGCACATAGTGACCGAATAATACCATCACACCATGACCACATATCACCACCACATAGTGACTGAATAATACCCCCACACCATGACCACATATCACTGCTACATAGTGACTGAATAATACACAATACCATTACTGAATGCAAACCATTATACTACAACCAATATTACTGGCATACAGTGACCATACAGTAGTGGATACCAGCTGTACACAGGTTCTGCAGACATATAATCGATTACAGTAAAGTTACATCCATGGACTTACAGGAGACGCCTCTGAAGAGTTGTTCTCTTTCTCTTCTTCTTCTCCATCTGTCCCAGACCGCCATGACGTTGTCTCCCGGCCACGACTCTTCACTGTAGAATTTACAAGACAAATATCTTAGACTCCTCAATTTATCAGCGCTTCTCTACCAATTCCTAGCTCTGTATAAACTCTCCATTTCTAGCGCCTAAAATGCCTAATTACCTCCATGTACCCCAAACAGTAAAAGTGCAGAAGGTAAACCCCCAAACTAGGTAGGCAGTCCTCAATTAAGTAGGTGTATAGTGCCCCATTAGGTAGGTAAACTTATAGGTCCCCCAATAGGTAGGTATCTCAGTCCACTATTAAGCGGATAGGTAGTTATATAGGCTCCCCAATAAGTAGAAATATAGATCCTTATTATGTAGTTATGTAGGCCCCTGCAGGTAGTTATTTTCCCCCTGGTAGCCATTCTAGTAGCCCCCCGGTAGCCAGGTAGTTATTTGCCTCCTGGTAGCCAGGTAGTTGTTTGCCCCATGTAGCCATGTAGCAGCCCCCTGTAGCCAGATAGTAGCCCACTGTAGCCATGTAATACCCCTCTGTTGCCAGATAGATGCCCCTGTAGCCAGATAGCTGCCCCTTTTAGCCAGATAGTAGCCCTCTGTAGATATGTAATACTCCCCTGTAGCCAGATAGTTGCCCCTGTAGCCATGTAGTAGCCCGCTGTAGCCAGGTAATATGTCCCCTGTACCTAAAAAGTAGCCCACTGTAGCCATGGAATACCCCCCTGTAGCCAGATAGTTGCCCCTGTAGCCAGGTAGCTGTCCCCTGTAGCCCTGTAATACCACCCTGTAGCCAGCTAGTTGCCCCTGCAGCCAGTTAGTAGCCACCTGTAGCCAGATAGTAGTCCACTGTAGCCATATAATACCCCTTGTAGCCAGATAGTTGCCCCCAGTAGCAAGATAGTTGCACCTGTAGCCATGTAGTAACCCTTGTAGCCATGTAATACCTCCTCCCCTGTAATCAGAAAGTTGCCCCTGTAGCTAATGATAATAAAATTTAAAAAATCTACTCACCTTTCCAGGATCCCTGCAGAGCTGCCAGGTCCGGAAGCTGGTGAACGGTGTAAGCAGCATGATGTCATCACGCCGCTTACACTCAGCACTCAGCTCCTGGGGTCTTCTGGTACGAGACGAGACGTTGCTGTGTATACACAGCGCTGACTGAGCGCTGTACATACAGGGGAGGCGACAGGAGGGGAACGATCCCTCCTGCCTCCTCCCTGTACCGGCAGCTACACTGAGCGTATGCAGCTGCTGGCTCCTTTGACTCTGCACGGCTGTTTTACAACGGCCGTGCAGAGTCAGAGACCAATCGCCGTGCGGCAAGGAAGGTGGTCGCAGCGTCCCTCTCAGGTGAGCGGAGCCTCGGTGCCCTGGGTGATCGCCCATCTCGCCCACCCATAGTAACGGCTCTGCTCCTATGAAACGCTCCCAGATCCTTTATCACAAGAAACGGGTTCATGTAACGTGTTTCCAGGAAAGTCACTTTAAATCTAACCATGCCCTTACCATCAAAAACAGATATTACACTGAATGGTATTTCGCCAACCACTCTCTTTCAAAGAGTAGAGGTGTGGCCATTGCCCTGCACAAATCCCTACCACATCAGGTATTGGATTGTATCATAGATGCTGAAGCCAGATTTTTTATCCTGATCTTATCTATAAATGGCCACACGTTCACCATAGCCAATGTGTATGCCCCTAACCAGGGTCAGGTGTCGTTCCTACTGGAATTTTGGAAGTATTGAATACCCGGGTGAAAGGGAAGATTCGCTTTTGTGGGATTTCAACTTGACACTTGACCTGACATTAGACAACTCCTCTGGGCGTTCGTCCCTTCCTTACTCTGCCATCAAAAAGGTGAAGAAGGCTCTTCTTCGCTTTCAGCTTTGCGACGGCTGGCGTCTTCATCACCCCTCAGATAGGGACTATAGTTTTTTCTCAATACCCCATAACTCATATGGTCGAATCAATTATCTCCTTATCCAACATTGTGCCCTCTCCTGGTTGCAAAACACCTCCATTGGCAATGTGCTTTGGTCGGACCATGCTCCAGTCTTCGTATCACTTTGTCTCCCTTTCTCGGCTACTTGGCACAGGATTTGGTGACTAAATGAATCTTTTCTGACCAATTCAGTCTGCTTAGCCAATCTACACAAGGTAGGTGAGGGCTGCAGCTGTTACGGGCAGCGGTAGTGGATCCACTGGATCACTGCAAGTGATGGTATAAGCCACGCCAGGCGGAATCTAAGCAGGTCCCGGTATTCACCAGAGCCCGCCACAAAGCGGGATGGACTTGCTGCGGCGGGAGTCTACCAGGTCTCTACCCCTGATGTGACTTGCTTCCAGTTGCAGCCAAGGTTTGCCGTGGTACAGAATCGTAAGACGAGACGTAGTCGGGAACAGGCGGTAAGGTCAGGACAGACGGCTATGGTTCGTGGTCGAGGGATGTAGGCAAGAAGGTACGGTACACGGTATGACGGAAGACTCAGGAACGCTTTCTCAATAGGGTAAACGGCACTAAAGATCCGGCACATGGATCAGAAAGGGGCAGGCTTAAATAGGGGCAGCGACCGGTAATACCCAAATACCCAAGTGCTGGCTCTTTAAATTTAACAGAGCCGGCGCGTGTGTGCCCTTGGAGGCGGGGATGCACGCGCCGGGAGACAGGAGCTTCGGCAGGAGCGCGGCTTGGTAATTAGGCAGGGACCTGGCCAGCTGAGCAAGCGCACCCGCTGCCCGTCACGCGGGTCACTGTGCCGCTCTCTGGGATGAGGGTCGCAGGGGCACCTGTGACAGTACCCCCCCTTTTGCCTCTCCCTCTTTCTGGCCTGAAGGAATCTCCGAATAATATTACAATCCAGAATATTGTCCTCTGGTTCCCAGGACCTCTCTTCAGGCCTGAACCCCTTCCAGTCAATGAGGAAAAACTGCTTCCCTCTGACCGTCTTCATATACAGAATCTCTTTTACAGTAAAGACGTTGGTGGCGTCGGCCTCAGGAGTAGGGGAAGCAACCCGAGAGAAACGATTCAAGATTACCGGTTTCAGAAGAGAGACATGGAAGGAGTTCAGGACCTGCATAGTGGGGGGAAGGTGGAGCTTATATGCCACTGGGTTTATGCGCTTCAGCACCTCAAATGGTCCCAAAAACCGGGGACCAAGCTCATAGCTGGGGACCTTGAGACGGATATACCTAGCCGACAACCACACTTTGTCACCCGAAGAAAAGATTGGAGAAGGTCTTCATTTCCTGTCAGCTTGTATCTTAGTTCAAGCGGAAGCCCGGAGTAGAGATTGGTGTGTCTGTTCCCAGATGGCCGTTAGGTCCCGGACCAACTACTCCACGGCTGAGACCTCGGAGGGAAACGAGAGATGGAGGGGGTGGATGTCATCCGTAGACAATGAAGAAGGGTGCGGCACCGGCAGATTCTGAGTCTAAAGAGTTGTAGGAAAACTCAGCCCAGGGTAACAAACTAGACCAATCGTCCTGACGCGCAGAGACGAAGTGGCGCAGGTAGCAGCCCAAAGTCTGATTAACCCTCTCCAATGGATATAAACTACCAATAGTTAAGGCTAAGTAAAATAAAGTGATGGGCAGTAAGACAAAAAAGATATAGAAATATTATATACTCTGACAGTATTGATAATAAAGAGACTATACCCAACACATGGTATGATAATCATTTGTACATTTGTGAAGAGAGATTTTTCCAACTGTAAGAGTGAAGGAGTCATTTATTTATGCAGTTGTACTTGCCCGTTAGGATATGTTGGAAAGACTAAGAGACAATTTAGAAGATGAGTTGTCGAGCATCTAGAGGACATTAGACATAAGAGAGATACACCGATAGCTCGACATGTATGTGAATGTCATAATAATGATCCAACACACCTAAAATTTTCGATCATTGAGGTCGTGAGGAAATCACCTCGAGGGGTGATACAAGACTGCTTAAAAAAGAAACCGAGTGGATTTTCAAATTACATACTACGACCCCTGATGGTCTTAACGAAAACCTGCAATTTGGCTGTTTTTTATAATATTTTTCATAATTTCAGGTTTTTTTTTGTTTTGTTTTTTTGGTCCTTTTCTTTGGATTCTGTTGATAGGGTAATCAGTTGAGAATATCATACCATGTGTTGGGTATAGTCTCTTTATTATCAATACTGTCAGAGTATATAATATTTCTATATCTTTTTTGTCTTACTGCCCATCACTTTATTTTACTTAGCCTTAACTATTGGTAGTTTATATCCATTGGATTATTTAACATAACCTTGTGTACTCGATATTGAGTCTTGATGATAAGCCTCCTGTTACTTGGGTCACCATTATGCTATTGTGTCCAACGTATTATCTGTATAGTTGGGGCGCCCGAGTGCGCCCTTGTCTATGGGGCGCGTGTGCACTGTTTTGCTAGTTGTGCGGCGGTGACCGGGGCGCGTGCGCGTTTGCACTCGTTTCGCCAGTCTAGTTCCTATTTGGGGCGCACGTGCTGTGAATTACTTTCGTTTTGCCACTTCCGGTTTGCCCCTTCCGGTTTGCCACTTCCGGTTTGTCACTTCCGGTTTGGCGGAACGGGAGGAGCGCGGAACATGTGGTGTTTGGCGTCTTTGTTTTGCTATTGAGCATGTGCAAGGACTTTGCTCCTGTATCATTGGTGAGTAAAGTGGCATTGGATTGGCTGTGTAGTTTATTTGGTTAATAGAGGTGGTCATATAAGTGATATACTGTCTAATCCTAGTTGGCTGTTGGAAATTGGAGGGATTTAAGAATAGCTGGGATTTGCCGTCTTTCAATAAAAAGGTACTGTCAAAAACTCTTCCATACCTTTTTAAATTTTTATCTTTCTGAACATGGAGCAAAATGTAGGTGGTAATCGAGCAAAGAGGGGTGTAGGACATGGAGATGGAGGTACGAGAGAAGGTGCTCCTACCAGTGCAGGCGACAACACGCAAGCCAGCAGATCGTCGGTTGTAGGACCGTCAGGCCTGTCATCGCTGGGTCAGCACTTTTTAATCTGTGAGTCATGCAGGTTTGAGTGTCATGCTGTGGTACAGGACAGGGATAGTCAATGTCCAGTTCAACTAAAATAATGGTTCAAAGACTCCTTTTTCCAGCACTTTTTAATCTGTGGTCATGCAGGTTTGAGGATCATGCTGCGGTCCAGGACAGGCATAGTCAATGTCCAGTTCAACTAAAATGGTGGTTCAAAGACTCCTTTTTTCGGCACTTTTTAATCTGTGGTCAGACAGGATTTGGGGTCATGCTGCGATCCAGGACAGGCATAGTCAATGTCAGGTTCAACTAAAACGGTGGTTCAAGGACTCCTTTTTCCGGCACTTTTTAATCTGTGGGTCAGACAGGTTTTGGGGTCATGCTGTGGTACAGGACAGGTATAGTCAATGTCCAGTTCAACTAAAATAGTGGTTCAAAGACTCCTTTTTCCGGCACTTTTTAATCTGTGGGTCAAACAGGTTTAAGGGTCATGCTGCGGTCCCAGGACAGGGGATAGTCAATGCCCAGTTCAAGTAAAATGATGTTCAAATCATACTGCCTTCTGGCACTTTTTAATTTGTGGGTCATGCAGGTTTAAGGGTCATGCTGTGGTACAAGACAGGGATAGTGAATAGTTTTTTTCTGTGACTCTTGTTGCCTAATTGGGTCTTGCCTAAGATGTAGCACGTATCCATTTTACTGTTGTGGATGTTAATTTAAGCTTCTCCATCAATGTTTGGGTGTAAGAATGAAGGTGTTGTTCCTCTCCCATAGACTTTAATTGTCATCGTCGTTAATCTGTTATCGACTATCGGATATCGTCATGATAATTGCCGAAATCGACTATCGACTCGATAACGATAGTTGACACAATCGCTCATCACTACCCCTAGGAGTTAGTGACCACTATTGGTGTTGATCGATCCGTTCGAGAAAAGTTAAGTTCAAGTCGAATTTCTCGTTTTTTTTAGAATGCGAACCGAACCGAGCTTTTTATGGTTCGAATGATTAAAATTCTCGTTCGACATGCGTGTTTAACGTTCCATTTTTAGTTTCATTTTTAGCTGCTTCCTGCACTTTTGGTGGCCATCCAATCAGTGCAGAGCACAGAGGGGGGGTCAAAGACGTCATCGCTGAGAGTGTAAGGATCTCATTGGCTGCTTAATTCACATGACCTTGTGAACGCCATTTCAACTTCACTCTCTGTACTCAACAGACTGCTCTATCTGATTGATTGCATGCATGCAGGCACATGATTTCTCACCGATTTTAGACAGGAAAAGCTGCTAGTTAGATTAGTTAGGGGGGTGTACAACAAGCTTAGGAAATTATAGACTTTAATAGTTAAGGAGTTATGTATTGCTGGCTGCATCTTTCCCATCTTTATTCTGATTGAATAAATATATATAGCAGATATATATCACTATATAATCACTATAATATAGTGACTTATTATATATAAGTTATATAAGAAAAGTTCACAACATTGCGATAGTGATATTGATTGATATTGATATCACTATTGCGTTGGAGTCACCGTTAGCAAATCGCCTATAGAAAGAAATCTATTTCAAACAGTTGTTGCTTGGTGACTATTTTATTAAGCACCCAAAAATTCATTTTATCAGTTTTGGGGGTACAGCTATTGCATAAAAACACCATTAGCAAATCTCCTATAGAGAGAAATCTATTTCAAACAGTGGTTGCTTGGTTAAAAGTTTATTGAGTGGGGAGCATGGCTTGCCATGGCTGGGTAAAGACATCTGCTCTACAGCTCCTCAGTTTCACCCAGGAAAATCTGCTCAAAGCCATGGGGAAAACTACCAAAAAGCAAAGGAACGCACCCTCTACCCCCTCTTATGCCTCCCAAGGGGATATTTCTCACTACTTTGGATGCTTCTCTACCCTGATGGTCCCAAAGGTGTCAGATGGTGATGGTGGCAGTTCCCAAAACTGTTTCCTGTGCATCACACCTGTGACGAGGGACTTACCCTCCACCTTATCTGGATGGGCCGCAGAGGATGCTTCGGAACCATTGACCACGTTTTGGGTCCACTCAATTACTGCGCCGACTGCCTCACCACCACATGCCGATTTCTACTGCCCGGCCCCTGTCAGGCCACGAGTCGGTTAGGGCCCCCATGGCGGATTTTTCTTGCCTCCCGATCCGGATGCCGATTCAGACCTGCTTTGGTCAACCAATGCATCTGCCGGAGGGACTGATGGCTAAGAAGTCTGGACAACGACGTGCACCCTGGCCCTGCAGTTTCTGGCGCAGAGCATTCACCGTTGGGCTCAAGATGTTCCCAGACCCTAGGCGTCATCTTGTTCAGACGCAGCTGCATCCCTTTTAGCCACAGCCGGAGCCGCTCATATCTCCGACGCGGCGGCGCTGGACAGTGTGGACGAACCTGGCAAAGCAAGTACTGGGTCTTCGGGCCCCAGGTGACCGCAGCTCTGGTACCATCCCCTTAGCACCTCTCCTCAGATGCCATCGGATTCACCCACTCCAAGGTCCTCTTCTTCACCCCCCAATGTGCAGAAAGGGGGGCATATGCAAAAACCCTGCATCACCACTCTGAACCCCTCCATCTTTTCAGGGCCTCCTCTGGTCCATCAGGACATTGTCTCTGCCCCGAATGGGGGAGCTCATAAGTGCCAGCGCCTTAGCCCCCACAAGCCCCAGGCACCCACCTGGTCCAAAAGGGCCTTGGATTGCCCTACAGGGCTTTTTCCCTCACTACAGGGAGCCCAGTGCAGCAGGGCTCTCATCCCCAACTTTCCACGCCTCCAAAGCGAAGGGACCATACTTCTGCCTCGGGTAACCTCCAGAGCCCCTCACTGCAGTATCTACAGCGTCAACAGGCCCGCTGGAGGTACCCCACAAGGTGCAGCCCACACCGCGTGCGTCCTCGCCATCCTGGTCCACCGGCTCTGCCGGGACTGTTCCGTCCCTGTGCAACGAGTCGGACTGTCACCCTCATGTTCGTGGACCTGCCCTTCTTGCCGCCAGTCCTCCTACATCCATCTCTCCCAAAAATTCCAAGGGAGACTGTCACAAGACCCAGAGGTTGGTGAACCCCCGATTGAAGAGTGCACTTGAAGAGTGCAAGAAAAGAATTTGCTAAATTTTCCCCTGGGATTTTCTACAGTGTCTAACAAAGTGAAGTCTCTCCAGCAAGCCCAGGTGTCTCCTCCTACTACTCTGGCTGCCTTACACGGGGCGGTACAGCAATATACCTACCAACTTTTCAACCTACAACACGATCTATTTGATGTAGAAAATAGGTGGAGACGTAACAATCTACGGATCCGTGGGCTTCCCAAGATGGTCCCCTCTTCTGATCTTTACACGACTGTAACTGCAGTCTTTAATGACACACTGGAACCCCCCCACCCCATGTGCAGATGGAGCTAGACATGTTCACTTTTTTTTACATAAAGAGGAGATCTTGAATTGGTATGGAAAGGTCATTCTCCATTTTATAAGGACACTACTCTACAAATCTACCCGGACCTTTTCCCCACCACACTCTTGCCCAGAGAGCTATGCTGAGACCCATTCTCACTGTGCTTAAAGAGAGAAACATTGCTCACAAAGGGGGTTTCCCCTTAACCCTCATTGCTCCCTCGGGGACCTTCCAAACACTACACAATCTCCTGAGTATATTCCTGCCTTTCTACAGGACTTGAAAATCACGGACTTTATCCCTACCGGGACTGGCCCATTCTCTCTCCTCCAATAGGCAAGAAACCCAAAAATTTGGCTCCTGTAAATGAGACCCGATCACTTGGGCCCCATAACAACGGACTCGCCCCACTAAAACCTACTTGGTCTCCAGTATGCTCCCTCCCAGGAATCTGATTTCCGTTACCTGAATTTTTTTTCTTTTTCATTGCATTTTATTATTGGAATATGCTCGTCGCATGGGGACTGACATCCCCCCGCCCCTCCCCCCCGGCTACTGCATTTACTGACATGCTGTGTTTTGCTGCTGGACTTTGTTCTGTCCATAATGCTACTTCCTCCATGGACACCATTTTTTGACATTTTTTTTCCTCATTTGTTTCCATATATTAGCCTGGACTTTTCCTTTCACAGTTACTTATCATTTTGCTTTCAGGAGCTCCCTCTGAACCTGGGCTTCTATGTTTTCCCACGTAGGCTTGGGGTTTCCCCCCAGCCGATTTTCGGCTCGGGGGTCTCCTGGTTCCAGATATTAGACTTGTGTGTCCCGATGGGTTCTTTCTCCTGC
The DNA here is from genome assembly GCA_025379985.1 of Phyllomedusa bahiana. Classification (NCBI taxonomy): domain Eukaryota; kingdom Metazoa; phylum Chordata; class Amphibia; order Anura; family Hylidae; genus Phyllomedusa; species Phyllomedusa bahiana. The sequence goes on from JAODAL010038380.1 coordinate 35,370, forward strand.
CTTCTTTTTTTATTTTGTTTCTTTTTGTCTCTGTTTTTTTTTCCCTATTCCTCCCCGTTCCTCCCCCCTTTTTTTACCATCAGACTCGGGGGTCGGCAGCTCACAACAACACCTGCCTCCCTTTGATAAATGGGAAACCTTAACAAGCTTCTTTAAACCCCCCAAGGGTCAAACCCCCTATGCGGGGCCTTTCCCTGGCTAAATTGCACTCGGGGTAGGTGAATGCACCATCAACCAAAAGCCAAAAATATACAAAACTTTAACAGAAATTTCTACCATATAAAACTACTACATAACATCTACAGTTCCAAAAAACACGCTACAAAAACCCTCCCCCGGTTAATAGTACCCAAAGCCTACTAAGACCACATATACCAGCAAAAGTACCGAAAAAAAACCATCCAAAACCCTGACCACATATCACCACCACTAGTAATGAATAAAACCCCACAACCCTGACCCCATATCACCCGCTACATAGTAAATGAAAAATACCAATACCATTACTGAATGCAAAAACCCTTATACTACAACCCAAATTACTGGCAACATGACCATACGTATGGGAAACCGCTGTACACAGGTTCGCAGACATAAAATCGTTACAGTAAAGTTTTTCATCCATGGATTACAGGAGACGCCTCGAAGAGTTGTTCTCTTTTTCTCTTCTTCTCCACGTCCCCGACACCATGACGTTGTCTCCCCCGGCCCCGACTCTTCACTTAGAAATTTTACAAGACAAATACTTAGACTCCTCAATTTATCAGCGCTTCTCTACCAATTCCTAGCTCTGTATAAACTCTCCATTTCTAGCGCCTAAAATGCCTAATTACCTCCATGTACCCCAAACAGTAAAAGTGCAGAAGGTAAACCCCCAAACTAGGTAGGCAGTCCTCAATTAAGTAGGTGTATAGTGCCCCATTAGGTAGGTAAACTTATAGGTCCCCCAATAGTAGTATCTCAGTCCACTATTAAGCGGATAGGTAGTTATATAGGCTCCCCAATAAGTAGAAATATAGATCCTATTATGTAGTTATGTAGGCCCCTGCAGGTAGTTTATTTTCCCCCTGGTAGCCATTCTAGTAGCCCCCCGGTAGCCAGGTTAGTTATTTGCCCCCTGGTAGCCAGGCAGTTATTTGCCCCCTGTAGCCATGTAAAACCCCCCTGTAGCCAGATAGTAGCCCACTGTAGCCATGTAATACCCCTCTGTAGCCAGATATTTGCCCCTGTAGCCAGATAGATGCCCCTGTAGCCAGATAGTAGCCCTCTGTAGATATGTAATACTCCCCTGTAGCCAGATAGTTGCCCCTGTAGCCATGTAGTAGCCCGCAGTAGCCAGGTAATATGTCCCCTGTACCTAAAAAGTAGCCCACTGTTGCCATTTATTACCCCCCTGTAGCCAGATAGTTGCCCCTGTAGCCAGGTAGCAGTCCCCTGTAGCCATGTAATAAACCACCCTGTAGCCAGATAGTTGCCCCAGTAGCCAGATAGTAGCCCCCTGTAGCCAGATAGTAGTCCACTGTAGCCATATACTAGCCCCTGTAGCCAGATAGTTGCCCCAGTAGCAAGATAGTTGCACCTTAGCCATGTAGTAACCCTTGTAGCCATGTAATACCTCCTCCCCTGTAATCAGAAAGTGCCCCTGTAGCTAATGATAATAAAATTTAAAAAATCTACTCACCTTCCAGATCCCTGCAGAGCTGCCAGTCCGAAGCTGGTGAACGGTGTAAGCAGCATGATGTCATCACGCCGCATACACTCAGCACTCAGCTCCTGGGGTCTTCTGGTACGAGTACGAGACGTTGCTGTGTATACACAGCGCTGAATGAGCGCTGTACATACAGGGGAGGCGACAGGAGGGAACGATCCCTCCTGCCTCCTCCCGTACCGCAGCTACACTGAGCGTATGCAGCTGCTGGCTCCTTTGACTCTGCAACGGCTGTTTTACAACGCCTGCAGAGTCAGAGACCAATCGCCGTGCGGCAAGAAGGTGGTCGCAGCGTCCCTCTCAGGTGAGCGGAGCCTCGTGCCCTGGTGATCGCCCATCTCGCCCACCCATAGTAACGGCCTGCTCCTATGAAACGCTCCCAGATCCTTTATCACAAGAAACGGGTTCATGTAACGTGTTTCCAGGAAAGTCACTTTAAAATCTAACCATGCCCTTACCATCAAAAACAGATATTACACTGAATGGTATTCGCCAACCACTCTCTTTCAAAGAGTAGAGGTGTGGGCCATTGCCCTGCACAAATCCTACCACATCAGTGTTGGATTGTATCATAGATGCTGAAGCCAGATATGTAATCTTGATCTTATCTATAAACGGTCGCACGTTTACGATTGCCAATGTGTAACGCCCCCAATCAGGGTCAGGTGTCGTTCCTACTGGAATTTGGAAGTATATGAATACCCGGGTGAAAGGGAAGATTCGCTTTTGTGGGATTTCAACTTGACACTCGACCTGACATTAAGACAGCTCTCTGGGTCGTTCGTCCCCTTCCTTACTCTGCCATCAAAAAGGTGAAGAAGGCTCTTCTTCGCTTTCAGCTTTGCGACGGCTGGCGTCACCATCACCCTTCGGATAGGTACTACAGTTTTTTCTCAATACCCCATAACCCTAGGGCAATCAAATTTTCTCCTTATCCAACATTGTGCCTCTCCTGGTTTCAAAACCCCCATTGGCAATGTTCTTTGGGGCGGACCATGCTCCAGTCTTCGTATCATTTTGCCCCTTTCTCGGCACTTGGACAGTTTTGAAATAAATGAACTTTTTTGACCATTCAGTCTGCTTAGCCCAAACTACACAAGGTAGGGAGGCTGCAGCTGTTACGGGGCCGGTAGTGGATCCACTGGATCACTTCAATTTATGGTAAACCCGCCAGGGGGGAATCAAACAGGTCCCGGTATTCACCAAAGCCCCCACAAAGCGGGATGGACTTGCTCGCGGGAGTTTCCAGGTCCACCCCCTATTGACTTCTTTCCAGTTGCAACCAAGGTTGCAGGGGACAGAATGTAAAACGAACGTAGTCGGAACAGGCGGTAAGGTCAGGGCAACGCTATGGTTCGTGTCGAGGGAGTAGGCAAAAGGACGGTACCCGGATGACAAGACTCAGGAACGCTTTCCCCAAAGGTAAACCATAAAGATCCGGCACATGGATCAAAAGGGGCACTTTAAATAGGGGCAACGACCGGTAATACCCAAATACCCAAAGGGGGGCTCTTTAAAATTTTAAAAAGCCGGCGCGTGTTTGGGGGCCCTTGGAGGCGGGGGTGCACCGCCGGGAACGACTTCGGCAGGAGCCGGGTTGGTAATTAGGGAGGACCTGGGCCCGCTGGGGCAACGCACCCCCCGCCCTTTTACGGGCCGGGGCACTGTGCCGCTCTCGGGATAGGGTCCAGGGCACCTGTACAGTACCCCCCCCTTTTTCCTCTCCCTTTCTGGCCGAAGAATCCCGAATAAAATTTCACCAGAATATTTCCTCTGGTTCCCCGACCTCCTTCGGGGGGCCGAACCCCTTCCCTTTAATGAGGAAAAAAGTTCCCCCTGACCGTCTTCAAAACAGAATCTCTTTTACATAAAACGTGGGGGCGTCGGCCCCAAGAGTAGGGGAAGCAAACCCCAAGAAACGATTCAAATTACCGGTTTTTTAGAAGAGAGACATGGAAGATTCAGGACCTCAAGTGGGGGGGAAGGGGAGCTTTTAGCCACTGGTTTATCGCTTCAGCACCTCAAATGGTCCCAAAAACCGGGGACCAAACTTAACGGGGGCCTAAACCGGGATAACCTATCCGACAACCACACTTTGTCACCCGAAGAAAAGATTGGAAAGGGCTTTCATTTCCGTCACTTGTATCTTAGTACAAGCGAAGCCCGGTAGAGAGGTGTTCTGTTCCCAGATGGGGCCGTTTGTCCCGGACCAACCCCC
>JAODAL010038381.1:0-39294 GCA_025379985.1 Phyllomedusa bahiana
TAAATGGCTTTGCCTGCTGCCACAATCGCTGGAGCATGTGGAGGGTGGAATTCCAGCGTGTTGCCACGTCAACAATGAGATGGTTGACGGGGAGGCCGAGCTGACGCTGCAACGCAGCCAGGCGGGACGAAGCAGGGTGCGAACGGCGGAAGTGCGAACTCAGACCTCGAGCCTTCTCAGCAGGCAGTCCAGACCCGGGTAGCTCTCTAGAAAGTTCTGGACGACCAGGTTCATGACCTGTGCCAGGCGAGGGTTGTGCTCCAGCCTACCGATCTTAAGGGCGGCCAGCAGATTTCGCCCGTTATCGCACACCACCTTGCCTGGCACAAGGTTCTTGTCACCCAGCCAGCGCTCGGTCTCGTTGCTTAGAGCCATCCACAGCTCCTGACCTGTGTGTGGACGGTCTCCAAGGCAGATTAATTTCAACACGGCCTGGTGTCTCTGGGCACGTGATGCCACCAGAGGACCTGGGGGGAAAGAGCCCTGCACCATCCCTGCGGTTTTGAAGAGCGTGCGCCGAGCCTGAGAGCCACCGTCACCCCCAGAGACATCCACCCAGCTCACCCAGTGAGCTGTCACAGAGATATAGCGGCCTTGGCCGTGCTTACTATTCCATGTGTCGGTGGTGAGATGGACTTTTCCGGACACAGATGCTGTCAACGCGCTTGAAATTTTAGATGACACACGTGGCTGGCCAGGACAGGGACGGCTTTTCTGGCAAAGAAATGCCTGCTCGGCATCTGGTATTGGGGGCAGGCGAGGGCCATGACGTGGCGGAACCCATCTGTGTCCACCAGACGGAAAGGCAACATTTCCAAGGCCAAAAGCCTGGCAATGCCGACATTCAGGCTTTTGGCTTTGGGATGGTTTGGGTTAAAGTGTTTCTTCTGCTCCCAAACCTGGAAGACAGAAGGCTGGCTGCTAGACTGGCCGCTGTATGGCGTGCAGATCGTCAAACTGGCGGAAGGAGAAGGGGTAGGATGGGTCTATGGTGGTGCTGGTGGTACTCGGGCGTTGGTGGAGGCTGAAGCGGAGGCTGATCCCTGATCATGACTGGATTGTAATTTAACTGCAAGGTGGATATATCAACAGTCACAGGTGTAATGGGTAAAATTAAAATGAACACATATCTGAAATGTATACTGATAATAAAAGTGGAGTTTTGCACCTAACAAAGAGACCTGCAGTTACTAGAAATGATGTGTATCCAATATAAGTTCAGGCTGCCCAATATCCAGGAAATATTTCAATAGCAAACTGTTAATAATAAAGATATTCCACTACAATGTCTACACTAAGTCTTGGTGAACTTTATCCAGTGTTGTTTATAGTTTTGAGCTTGTCTGTGTTCGCCCGCAGGGGCCCCCCCTGCTCCCCCCGCCGTGAATTTACAGCGGTAGATGCTGCTTCGTAGTACAATCACAGAATTTTCAACATTTCACTTGTCAGTGGTATGCAATCTCTTCCGAGCTGACTCCGTGTGCAACATGGAGTGTTTGGCTCCACATCAGTCAGCTCGGAAGAGATTGCATACCACTGACAAGTGAAATGTTGAAAATGCTGTGATTGTACTACGAAACTACTACAGCTAAGTACTGACTGCATATTGTATGTAAAGCGATGATTTGGAATATAAGGGCATGCAGCCTTCATTGATGTTCCGTACGCTAGTAAAAAGCAGCAAGATTTTAAATGCAAATTTGTTTGTCTGTTTGGTGCCAGTTAATTACTACTAGACTTGCTAGTTCACAAAAAAACTGGTCAGTGGGATCTTGTGTAAGAGTCATATAACCTTCCCTGTCATTGAGAAAGTTCTCACACAATTTCCTAAATTGTTCGTGTCCTAAGATCTACAAGTTTACACCTTTTTTATTGGAGGGTTTTATGACCATTCCGGGATCTATTTTAAATTTAAGGACCTTCATTTCTTCATTACTCAAATTACTGGAAACTGTGTTTTAGAAGGGGATAAACATTCAAAATCTTACAATAAGTTTTAAAAAAATCAATTTTGGGGTTCCATGGTGGTGAATTCTTGTACTCCTAATTCTCAAATCAGTATATGGACCTGAACCATGTTAACATCATTCTCCCTCATTAAATCTGTTTAAGTCCAAACATCTGGAAGTAATACCCAATTGTTCACATAATTGTAAATCACTTCTCTTTTAAAGAACTTTTTGCCATTTTTATTTTCTACCGAATAAGTTCACATTTTTAATCCATGAGAACACTTTAAATCGAGTGGTGGGGACAAAAGATAACCCTTTTGCTGATACCCTTACTGCTACTTCAGTCAGTACCCTAGAGACTAAATTTTATAATCTGGAGACCTCTTTTGGTCTTACTGTCTTGGGTGTCTATCCCTCAAGGAATAAGGGCGCTCCTCAATTTTCTCAAAAAAATACTGCTGTACAATAAAAGAATAGGAGGGTGGAACCGATGCAGATATTCCCCGAGACCTGCCCCAGGGCGTGACCCCATCCAATGGAAAATTCTCGAGCTTTCCAAATCTTTCTCTTGGATGATTGCTCCTCTAGTTCCAACAATCTATACCTTCTATCCCCTCTTATACCTTTTGAATTGAAACTACACCTAGGTCATCTCTAACTTCTACATGATTCTGAATCACAAAAATCCGGGTCTGATGAGAATACTTTGGTATTTGTATGATCCTGTTCAAGTAAGGAAGAGAAAGCGCTTTTATCCCAAAACACGTTCAGATCCGTCATCTGTGGCTTCTTTGACAAAAAATGTGCGACCGCTATGAAGCCCTTTTAGAAAATAATAATGTCCTGTCTAAAGTTAAAAACATTGTTCTTTCCAGTTAAAAACTATAAGATCTGACATTCTCATGTCTGAATCTGTTAAGTAACAAAATCTCCTGGTCCTGTAAGAGAATCTCTATGTAGGAGGATAAATTGCTGTGAGGAGTCTCCTCCTGAGATAATCCGCTGCCGGGAGGGTTATTAGGATTGTTGGGTATAAAATACTGGCTCTTGGTCTCAATAGATAAACTGTTGTCCTGTTCTTAGTCCTTACATTTTGCTCCAGGGCCGGAGTGAGAAGGGTTTGTAGTTTCTCTTTAGGGGAAATGGATTCTCTTTTCCTACTTTGCAGTTAGGGGATGTTCACACGATGTGTTGGACTTTGTTTTTGGATCTGAAAAACGCATCCAAAAGCGCTACATAAATTGCATCCAACATGCAGGTCCGTGTTTGACTGTTTTGGCTGCAACAGATTCGCACTCTATAGTTAAATAGGGCGCCTGTTTCATCTTTCGGATCAAGAATTGACATAATTCGAACAGATCCGAAAGACGCATGTAAACATGTATTGTCTGAACGCCGATGCGTGTTTTACATTTGAAAGCAACATTGTTAGATGCGTGTTTGGGTCCATTTAGGGTCTGAGGTCGGTTGACCCAATGAGAAGTCTGAATTTGGCTCTATTGGGAGGTAAAGATAGCGTAGGACCACCCGCCTTGAGATCACGTTGTAAGTCGTGGGTGGCTTAAACATTTTTTGATCAAAACGTGTGAACTAAGAATCTCAAAGTTTTTTTCATGAATGATGGCATAAATGCTTCTTTAGGGATTTCCATGTATTGTATAGCCCATTTAGGTTCTGAAACGTTGATCCGAACGCATCTAAAATCATAAGCAGTCAACACGCCGTGTGAAAATACCCTAAATGTATCTATCATTATACAATGGCTTCATGATCACTAAACTCTTGGCCGACAATTCCCCCACCCCCCTTTATCTGCTGCTCCAATTACAATTTCTTTGTAAAGGTTTCAAGTCCTTTTTTTCAGGTTTCACTGGTAATTTTCTACCTATTTTTTTTATTCTATGCAGTAACTGAGCCATTAAACCATTTGCATATTATGAATGTAAAAAAATAAAATTTTGTTTTTAGTTTTACTAATATTTTCCTTTTCCTTCAACAATTGGATTTTTTATGACCGTATTTTTCGGACTATAAGACACCTAGGTTTTGGAGGAGGAGAGGGCACGTTTGGCCTGTAAGACACACCCCTATTTTCCCCCAAAAAATTTTGGGGAAAAAGTATCTTACAGTACAAAAAATACAGTAATTTTGTCTTCATTTACAGGAAAGTCTCTGTTACATTGGGTATATAACATTATAAGAGATAAATCCACTAAAAAGGTGATAGAGTAGAAACCCCGGAGCGCTCACCTGGAGCAACACTGCTCATGTCTGGAAATGGAGCTTATACCTTATAACCACTCACCTGGTTGTGTTTTATTCGGCAGCCATACAGCACAATATGTAGGTGGTTCAGTAGCCCAGTATTCCAGTTGTCCCCAGAGAGTCCCCTCAGTCAAATATCCGCGGTATTACCGATAGACAAATAGTCCAAACATTGCAGTATTTTCTCTGTAGAATGACTGCTATAGGGATAAATGGTGGAGCTACACACTGGAAATTATATATATATATATATATATATATATATATATATATATATATTATATATATATGTGTATGTATGTAATTAAAAAGGATAAGTATGGAAAATGAATCTGTGATTTGTCTATTGGGAAAGAGAGAAGAGCATAAAGATGAAAAGGAACAAATTTGGTGGATATAAAAGTCAATGACAAATTAGAAATAATAAAATAAATCACTGGTGTTTTAATTAAATGAGAAATATCTGAGGAACTGGTGTAAAAAATTGTGCAATGCGGAGAATAATGGTGAGATGGACTAGAAGATACTCATACATATTCACAATTGTATAAGAAGCAGTTTTTATTTTTTACACAACTCCATAGTTAATCCTGCATTGTAGTGCGGTGTTCACCGTGATGGATGAGGTAGACATGGGGAACACAAACCTAGGATCAGGCACTCATTGCCATAAACACTTTCTTGGTGATAAACCATTTTAGTTAGTTTGGTGTAGTTTTGATATCCTAGGGTTATGGTCTATATGTTACCCATAGGATTTTCCCCTGTTGAGAAGAGTCCTCTACTTTCCGTGGCCAGTGATTGTATTTCATGATGACACTCATAGACCTGAGCTTCTCTCCGAGGCTTTGATGGCCAACAAATTCCAAAACATTCCTACAGCTTCCACATCTCTGGAATTGACAATATATCCATTCTCACCTGCCACCAGGCAAAGTCCGTATTTTTATCACAGCTCAGTGCCTCATGCCAGGGGTAGAATCCAGTTAGACCAGTGTAGATGAGCACACCCAAAAGCCCACATGTCAAGACATGAGTGTAAAACCAACTGATGTTCTGTTTTCAAGCTGCAGAGTTCAGGAGCATGGTGTGGCTTACATGAGGGAAAGGGAAGACACGCATGTGCCCTGGAGGCAGGTGAAGCCAAAATCCACCAGCTTCATCCAGTGACATTCTGCATCCATCATAAGAATGTTATTCATCTTGAGATCCCGATGGACCATTCCTCTGCTGTGTATAAAATTCAGAGCGCTGACTATCTTAGGATGCATGCCGACCTGAGCAAGACACAACACTGATATCATACAGCTGAACAGATTTGGCAATCTCATAGACAAAACATCACAAATCACTCCCCAATCCTTCATGTACATGGACAACCTCATAACTAGAGATGGGCGAATTGATTCTAATGAAGTGGAAGTCGATTAGAATTTCAGGAAAACTTCGGTTCTGAAAGAAGTCTAAGTTTGGGGTAATTCGCGGAAACGAAGTGTGCTTTTGATTGATAAAATGGCTGCAAACACATGGCATTACATGGGGCAAAGAACTCTCCGAGGAAGAAGGGCATAGCCTGCATGACATGTGCAGAGATGAAGCCAATCAGAGACCGGCGGGATTCTGTGACGTCACCGCACTATATAAGTCCGGGCGCGACACCGGGAGCTTACACTCCTCTCACTGTGCTCATCAGGGAAGGTGCTGCCGCGGCTGCTTATGATAGCTGATACTAAAGAACTCATTTTTATACAGCGATTTTTGGGGGGTGTCACAGCTTATCTCAGAGACTGCTTCTCTTACGTTCTAATTCTGATTTTGTGGGGTATTGGAAGTGAAGTCCAGTGTGTGTCCAGTGCAGCTGCATATACATTTTAATGCTATCTGCTCACAGCACATTGAATATCCAAGGGGGATCTAAGCCTGTTACTGTTGTATTCATTTAAAGAAACAGTGTTTTTACAATCCAAATACCACTTATTTTTTGGTTGCTCATTTCTTTTGCACAATTTACAGCCAGGGGTTAATTAAGCGTTGTTCTGCTGCTGTGGTCACTAAAAGAAACTGTTTTTTTTCACCACCAAAGAAGAAATTTTGCCTGTAGCATAATTCATATCTGAAGGTTAATTAAGCCTGTTTGTGCTTTTATATTCAGTAAAATACACAATGTTTTTAAATGGCACATACAAGTCAATTTTTCCTGCCCATTTGTGGAGCGCAATTTATATCCAAGGGTTACCCAAGCTTGTTACTGGGTTCATTTGGAGTCAAATACAGGGTGTGTATTTATCATATACAGATATAGTCATCAAACAGTGTCTGTACATTTTAGAACAAACAGTATGTCAGACAGAGATGGTGTCAGGCTCTTCACCTGCGAATTGCAGTGGCACAAACATTCCTGGAGCAGGCCCAGGTCGCAGCACAGCAAGGGGACATCGCAGCAGGGGTCACTCGGTGAGGCCACAACTGCCGCTGTCATCTAGCGGCCGTGTGATGTTCAGCAACCCAATGGTTCTTGATTGGTTGACTAGGTCATCCACTTCCTCCCAGATGACATCTGACAACCCCAGCCAAGAGTCGGTGGGAACGTCAGACACAACCCTTAGTTGGCATGACCCGGGAGCGGGCCAGCGGCCCTCACCTGTCCTCAACCCGCCTCTGTCCCATCCGGTTCCCTCAGCCAGAGATCTACTATGTGGTCTGGGCTCAGCGCCACTATATAGCGAGGATGAACAATTTGAGGAGGGCAGTCAGCAGCTACTTTGCAGCGAAGAAATGGGTCCAATATCCCCTGCTTCTTGCAGTAGGTGGCAAAGTATAGATGTGGAGAGTGGCAAGGGAGGTCATGTTGTGAGGGGTCAGCCTCTGCATACCAAGACCGGTGCTGAGGACAGCAGTGACGATGAAACATAAATAGATGATGATGTAGCCGACCGCACTTGGGAGCCGGGTGAAGCAAGGGCTTCATCATCGTCAGTAAAAGAGGGCGTAACAGAGGGCGTCAGGCGCGGCGCAGCCAGCAAGTGGGTTGTGTGGCCGTGAGTCAGCAGTATAGCAGCAGTGTGAGGTCGGGAGCCAAGCGCCCATGGGGTAGAAAACCCGCTTCGCAGGTCCAAGAAAGTAGTGGCACAGGGGCTAAGCGAGGCAATCAGTGCGGAGCATTGGAGGTAAAATCAGCTACTTGGCGGTGTGGCAGTTCTTTGCTAAGACACCGGAGGAGCCGAATATGGGTATATGTAGAATCTGTAGGCAGAAAGTGAAGCGTGGCCAGGGAGCTAACGTTGGCACCACGGCCCTGCGTCAATACATGCAGCGTCACCATCCGGTGTCCTGGGAGAAACGTGGCTCAGATGTGGTGGTCCATCCTGCCGCCGCAGCAGCAGCAGCGCCCAGTGACACGCATGCCATTGCAGCCAGTCAAGGCTCCACCACCTCTGCAGAAGGCAGCTGTTTCTCTTTGCCATCATCTCCCTGTCCAGATGCTCCTGCTCCCCGCTACTCATGGTGCCAGCAGTCGTTCAGCGAGGCGATTGCAAAGAGACAACAGTATGCATCCAACCATCCTAAGGTGCAGCAGCTGACCGTGCTCCTGTCCAAGTTGTTGGTACTGCAGTCCCTCCCTTTCCAAATAGTGGACTCTGCACCGTTCAGAGAACTAATGGCTTGTGCCGAGCCGAGATGGAGAGTTCCAAGCCGTAATTTCTTTCCAAAAAGGCAGTACCAGCACTTCATCAATATGTAGAACAGAAGGTGGGCCAGTCCTTGAGCTTATCGGTTTGTTCCAAGGTACACGGCAGCGCGGACGTCCGGAGCTGTAACTACGGTCAGGGCCAGTACATGTCCTTTACGGCCCACTGGGTGAATGTGCTTCCTGCCCAGGCACACCAACAACTTGGACAGGAGACGCCGCTTTCTCCTCCATGTTGTCAAACTGCTGCTCCTGTGCCAATGTCCGCCTCCTCCACCACCATCTCAGCCTCCACAAGTACTGCTCCATCATACCACATGTGTAGGGCACAGCGGTGTCACGCAGTTCTACACCTGGCTTGCCTCGGCGAACGAAGTCACACAGGGGAGGAAATCGATGTGTGGCTTTCTCTGCGCCATCTGCAAATCGAAACCATGGTGACGGACAATGGGAGTAACATGGTGTCCGCGTTGCCCTGAGGATGGATGGTCCATGCTCCTTGCATGGCGCACGTGTTCAATCTGGTTGTGAAAAGGTTCCTGAGTAGTGATGAGCGATTATGTTAATTATCGTTATCGTCTCGATAGTCGATATCGGCAATTATCGAGACGATTTCCGATATCCGATAATAGATTATCGCCGATAACCATTAAAATCTATGGGAAACATGTAAGATCGTGATTTGCGCCTATTTTTTTGGGGGAAAACTGTGCATCAATGTGCCGAAGCCACTGTAGGATGTAGTGATGCTCTAGTTCTACACTTACAGCAGTACACTACTACAATAAATGATTTTTAAAGAAGAATAAAGAATTAAGCAAGAAATGCTGCTTGGAGTACCACAGGTCCCAGAAACACCTGTGCTGTGTTGGCTCTTGCTGTAGATAGGAAATACAATACAAGGTGAAAGAAGAACTAATACATTTTTTACATAAAGAAACAAAAAAAAACATCTGTACCACATCTGTATCACAGCTGTTCAACATCTGAATCACATCTGTACATTATATTTACCACATCTGTGCAACATCTGCATTGCCTTATTTGATGTTCAATTAGTGTAATTTTCAAGGACTTTGTAATACATTTGATAGAGACTTTTTGTTCTTTGGATCAAATATATATATATATAATATATATATATATATATATATATATATATATAAATATATATATATATATATATATTGGCATTAATGCTATAGGAGAAAAAGTCCTAAAATATAGCTTTGATAGTTTTATATGTATGTTTAATTAATTCTTCATTTAATTGATAAATGTATTGTATTCTTCATACTCTGTGTAATGTATGTGCCAGGCGAAATCCGAGCGTATTTACATTGCCAATACGCGTCACAAAGTGTGGTGCGTATTGTCTATGTAAATACGCTAGGATTTCGCCTTGCACATACATTACACAGATTATGTAGAATACAATACATTTATCAATTATATGTAGAATTAATTAAACATACATATAAAACTATCAAAGCTATATATTAGGACTTTTTCTCCTATAGCATTAATGCCAATATATATATATATATATATATATATAATGTATATATATATATATATATATATATATATATAATATATTATATATATATTTGATCCAAAGAACAAAAAGTCTCTATCAAATGTATTACAAAGTCCTTGAAAATTACACTAATTGAACATCAAATAAGGCAATGCAGATGTTGTACAGATGTTGCACAGATGTGATACAGATGTTGCACAGCTGTGATACAGATGTGGTACAGATGATTGACAGATGTGGTACAGATGTTGCACAGCTGTGATACAGATGTGGTACAGATGATTGACAGATGTGGTACAGATGTTTTTTTTTGTTTCTTTGTGTAAAAAATGTATTAGTTCTTCTTTCACCTTGTATTGTATTTCCTATCTACAGCAAGAGCCAGCACAGCACAGGTGTTTCTGGGACCTGTGGTACTCCAAGCAGGATTTCTATGTTCCCTGGGCTTTGTTCTAGACGTATTTACATCGGTATTTACGTCCGAAATTACATCCTGATTGCCATCGGAAATCCATTGTAAGCTAATAGTACATTATTTTAGCAACATTTTTTGATGCTTTTAGGGACGTAAATACGGATGTAAATACGTCCAGAACTAAGCCCTGTGCAAACTGACTGGCTAAAATGAAAGGATAGGCTGAAAATGGCCCGATATTAATAGATTATGCGCAGATTTTTAACCATAATTATCGCGTGATCGGCGATTATCGATAATCAAAAAAACCGTGCCGATTTCAACTTTGTCGATAAAAATCGATCAACACTATTCCTGAGTCTTCCACAGATCTTCAGAAGATTCTGAAAATGGCCAGGAAACTGTGCATGCACTTCATCCATTCCTACAAAGCCAGGAACACACTCCTCGAGTTGCAGCGGCAGAACGGCCTCCCCCAACACACCGTGATATGCGATGTTTCCACCCATTGGAATTACAGCCTGCACATGTTGAACCAACTGTATGAACAGAGAGGGGCCATTAACGATTTTTTGATGTTCCAGGTGGACAGGTGTACACCCCTGTGTAACTTTTATGTCAGCCAGTGGCAGCTCATGCGTGACACCTGCCATTTGTTGAGGCCATTCGAGGAGGCGACGTTATTCGTCAGTCGCCAGGACTATGGGATGAATAACGTCATTCCCCTGCTTCATGTCCTGGAACAGATGCTGAAAAATCTGTCTGGGCCGGGGACTGGAGACGTGGCGACTACATCTCGTGGCCACATGAGTCCGGTGGGGACTGAAATGGAGGAGGAGGAGGAGGACATTGGCGCAGATGCATTGTCTGGTGAAATGAGTGGATTTTCTACCCAGGTGACAAGAGAGGAGGAGCAGGAGCAGCTGGAGGAGGTGGATGGAGATGAGGAAGACGAGGTAGATGACCCCCAAGCACCGTGGCAGTATACAGTGGAAATGGAGGCAGGGAGCCCCTCGGAGTCACTTGTGCAGATGGCCTGCAGCATGCTTATTTGCCTGGCTAGTGACAGCCGAATAGTCAGCATCCGGCAGAGGGATGACTTCTGGCTCTCCACCCTATTGGACCCCCTCTACCGGTCCAAAATGGGAGCCTTTTTCCCAGCTGCTGAGAGGGAGGACAAACTCAAATACTATAGGGAAATCTTCCGTAGTCAGTTGGCCGCTGCCTATGTGCAGCATCATCCCTCCTCTAACAGGTCTGACCGGGGGGTTCCTCAGTGCTCACGTACTACTGCCGCGGCTGCTGGGGGAATGTGGGGGGGTAGGAGCAGTACCAGCTCCATCAGAAGCAACCTAAGTCTGAAGTCACTGATGAGCAGCTTCCTTCACCCGCCTAGTGAGTAGGGCACTCGCCAGCAGCAGCAGCAGCATGACTATGAGCAGACCCTGAACCAACAGATGGTGGCCTACTTGGACAGCACTCTGCCACCCCAGTTAGAAGATCCGCTGGACTACTGGGCAGTCAAACTGGATATGTGGCCGCAACTTGCCGAGTTTGCAGTGGAGAAGCTGTCCTGCCCAGCCAGTAGTGTGGCATCAGAGTGGGTGTTCAGTGCGGCGGGGGCCATCGTTACCCCAAGGAGAACCCGCTTGTCCACGGGAAATGTGGAACGACTGACCTTTTGTGAAGATGAATCAGGCGTGGATCGGCCAGGATTTCCACACACCAATGCCTTAGGCATCAGATTACATTGTGCCACTCTCTGACCTCATGCTGCTGCTGCTGCCGTGACCTCCACACTGTCATTGTGCCACTCTGTGGCCTACTCCAGTTTTTGCCACCTCCAGAATGTCATTGTGCCACTCTCTGACCTCATGCTGCTTTGGCTGCTGCCGTCACCTCCACACTCTGTCACTGATGTTGCCACCTGAGCCCTCAGCTTGTTTTTTTCCAGCTGTCGCTGCCATGACTTTATCAGGCTACATTCCCCCTTCAGATTTTTGGTCAGTTTTGATGTGAAGATAACTGTGTGGCATGTCTGTTCATAGTACAGTCAAAAACTTTTAAGAACTACCATACCGGCTACGGTTTTGATGAAAGGGATATTTCTAACTGTAAGATGGAAGGTGTGATATATTTTTGTAGTTGCAGTTGCCCATTGGGCTATGAACGGACAAGCCATACGGTTATCTCCACATCGAAAAGTGACTCAACCATGTGCCAATTTGTTTCTTAGTGTAAAAGCTATGCACCAATCGCCAATAAATCTACCTCATGTAAATGTGAATTGCGGATAAAATGGTAATATCTCTCGTAAATCAGGATCGGACAATAAGATATTCCAGTATTTAGCAACACTTGCTCTCGCACCCTCATGCCCCTGATCAAAATCGGCTATAATTCGTGCCACCTGTTTGTTTTCTCCCAAGGATCTCTCCCTAGGTACCAATATTTTAGTCCTGTCTTGGCCGGACGCATTATGACATGCCTCTTCAATTACATGTAAAAGATGACCCCCTATGATTCATCAGTTCTTCAATTCTTTGACAATTCCATCGTAGGATAGGGGAACATCTGGGAGATAGAAAACACAAGAGATTCTCCCATTGCTCGTCATGTCTGTGAGGTTCATGACGACAATCCGAACTGTTTACAATTTACCACCATTGAGGTTATACGCAAGTCACCCAGAGGTGGCGATTGGGGTAAGAAAATTTTGAGGAAAGAGGCTGAATGTATCCACAGGCTTTGTACAGTAAATCCAATGGGCCTCAATGAGTCATTGACTTTTGGTTGCTTTTTGTAATATCTCCTGTCAGGCCTTGATTCTTGATCTTTGATTATTGGCACCTGAATAAAAATATATGAAATTCTTGTTCCCGGCGGGGGATATCGGACCGATAGTGACTGAACCCCAATTTCCATTATCTTTTTAGCTTTTTTGTGACGACCTTGTTCTCCTCCCCTCTTTTAAAATTTAAAATTTTGGTTAAGTATTCACCTTTTTGTCTTTTCATCTCTTAATTTTTGTGCATTATGTTAATTAGGATCCTTATCGCTATAGTGTGTTATCATATTATAGTATGCATGGTATAACTAATAGTGGTTATATTATCTACCACTTTAACATCTTATTTTTACTGTGACTAATATTTTTATTGCACACATTTGAGTTTATATTTATACATATGTTTGGAGTATCTGCAATATAATTTATAATGTGTAATTGAATATTAGTGATGCCTTTCATTACATTGACATCTATTAATATATATTGTATTAATTTGTGTACTTGTTAGGCGCACCCTATAGTAATTTATTGTCGCGCTGCTGGCATGTATATGCAGCTAGGATACACTGGGTTTATGCGCCCGCGCAGTGGCTATTTTGACTTTGCTTTCAGTGGCGCGACTGTCCTTTCGCGCCTGCGCAGCTTGGAACGCATTTCTTGGTGCACAATGTGAACGTTTGAGGATTTTGGCTCTGTAATCTGGATCTTTGCGGATTTTGGTGCTAATATCGTTATAGTGATTTTGACGCACAAAGTATTTTTTGGGATTGTGGTGCGGTAAACTCTATTTTTGAGGCTTTTGTCGCTAAGAAAGTTATCTTGCTTTTGGGGTACAAAATGTGTTTTTTGGGGGAAGTTCGGCGCACTAATCTTGATCTTTAAGGATTTGGGTGCACATACATTTATCTTGCTTTTGACCAACAAAATGTGGATCTTTATTAATATATGTTGATTTTCTTGTTCTCCATTGTATCAGTGATCTAAAGATGTAGGATACAAGTCTCCTATGGGAATAAGTCAACACAATAGAGGATAATGTGTTATTACAAAAGGACCTGGATAAGTTGGAGACCTGGGCAGGGAAATGGCAGATGAGGTTTAAGACAGATAAATGCAAGGTTATGCACATGGGGAGGGAAAATCCATTACATGATTACATGTTAAATGGAAAAACACTGGGTAAATGTGACTGGAGAAGGACAGTAAACTTAACTGTAGCAGCCAGTGTCAGGCAGCAGCAGCCAAGGCAAATAGGATTATGGGTTGTATTAAAAGGGGCATAGATGCTGAGAACATTATTCTCCCATTACACAAGCCACTGGTCAGACCACACAGGGGGTACTGGGGACAGTTTTGGGCACCAGTGCACAGGAAAGACATTGTAGAACTTGAACAGGTACAAAGGCCTGTGACATCACTATACTCGGCTGTGTCCTATGGGCGTTGCCAGGCATAGTGATTGACAGGTGCCATGGAGATCAGTACACAGCACTAACGCCATATACGGTTCTCCATTGTATCAGTGATCTAAAGATCTAGGATACAAGTCTCCTATGGGAACAAGTCAACAAACAGTGAAAGTGCAAACAAATAAAACACAAACACGAAAAATAAATTAAAAACACATACACTGCCTTTTCCCCTTTACGAACACCAATCGCCTCAAAAATAAAGTATGCATATTTGGTATTGACACGTGCATAACGACTGGCCCTATAACTCTTTCATTTTATTACCCGTACAGTGAATGCCATAAAAAATAAGTCACAAAATTGTTCATCCCTCAGCACATAAAATGGAATAAAAAGCAATCAAAAAGTCATAGACGCCAAAGTGGTATAAAAAAGGGGAGGAGCACGTGCACAGACACTTTCTGCCCAGTCTCCTGGCGTCTCGCTGTTAAGCTCCTGCTGGGGCTGAGAAGAGGAGTTCCTCAATATCTATGGATCAAATGGACTGAATGGTTGGATACCACACCGTAACCATAAGTACCCGTCTTTCATTATTTGTTAAGAGATGTTTGGGCTTGACTGCTGTTTTATATCGATGAATTAAAGTGATTTAGTTTTATTTCTACGGTCCTTCATTGAAAATTTAACCAGATGTGCGGGTTGGAGGCCTGTGCTTGGAGCCGTAAATGAGACGGAGGTACGCTGTATATGTGGCAGCCTGTTTATATAAAAAATAAACCGTCATTTCATTTATCAGAAAAAGCCATTACACAGCTCTATGTATACGGAAAAATAAAGTTGTCTATCAGAAAATAGCAATTCATAAATATTGTTTTACACAATAAAAACACCTTTTTTTTTAAAGCACTTCAACATAAAAAGTATATTTAAATTGGGTATTACCATAATCGTATTGACCCACAAAGTAAAACTAACGGATACTGCACGGTGAGCACTGCTAAAAATAAAAAAAAACACTACTAGGATTACAGTGTTTTCTTCACCCTGCCTTTCAAAAAACTGATTTAAAAACGATCAAAAACACTTGTCAATTCAATTCCGGATATCCTGGTGCTAACCCACTCCGAGGCTTGCACCGCAAGGAACTCCAAATGCCGGTAACGGTGAAAAAATACAGCTTTATTGCAAAGTTAAAACTAGCAGCGCACAAACAAAGTCACAGGATGCCTGCACTTGACAGACACGTTTCGAGCGTATCGCTCTTGCTCAGTCAAAGTTAGGGTAATCAGCTGCTATATTTAAAACAACTTAAAACCAATCATATGCAGGATTTGCGATCACATGTTAAATACACATTGGATGTCTACACGTTATTACTTAAAGGGGAAAACACTTAATGCAGTGTATAAAGATATGGGCATTTTTTTCAGTATATATATAACAAATCAGTGCGATAATTTAAACCTTGCGGTCTTCTGGTACCCAATATGAGTATCCAGTAAGCCTCTCTCTGCCTTAATTTTTTGTCCCAGTTTCCTCCCCTGATTGGACTAGTTACCTGCTCAATGGCATAAAATTTGAGGCTAGTTGTATTTCCTTGGTAACATTCCAGGAAATGTCTTGCCGCTCCCGACATGGATTCCTGGCTCTTCCTAATACTGGCTATGTGCTCCATAATGCGAGTTTTTTTCTTTTCGCTTAGTACTGCCCACATACTTTTTCTGACATGTTATGCATTCAATGATGTACACACCATGTTGTGTATTACAGTTAATGAACTGTTTTATTTCGAATTTTTCCATGTTTGTAGCATCACTAAATGCATTAGTTTTGATACTAAGGCTACATGCATATTCCCCCCACATGTGAAGAAGCCTTTTTGTTTCAACCATATCCTACCTTGAGGAATCTCCCTGACAAAAGTACTTGGAGATATCATATTGCCTATTGTTTGGTTCTTTCTAGGAACACATGCTACTCCATTTTTTAAGATCTCTGAGAGAACTTCATCTTGAAGTACAATATTCAGGTTTTTATAGAATATTGATTTTATTTCTCTATAGTTCTTGCTAAATTTAGTGGAAAACACTAATTTGTTGGAATTATATCCCTTATCTTTATTATGTTCAGTATTTTCCAATAGTTGTTGGTGTTCTGTCTCTTATTTTTTCTTTGGCCCTTTTCATCTCTCTTGAAGTATATCCTCTCTCCTCCAATCTTTGGTCAATATTATTCACTGATTCTTTGTAGTCCCCATCCAGAGTGCAGAGTCTCCGAGCCCTTACATACTCTCCATAAGGTATTGCCTTAATGGTGCTCGGCGAGTGGCAGCTGTTTGCTTTAAGGATGGAATTACCGGAGTTTGGTTTTCGATACATAGTAGTTATAACTGTACCTCTCTCTGAATCTCCTCTAAGGAGAATATCCAAAAACGGGATCTTGTGTTTGTCCCAATGACCAGAAAAACGTAGATTGAAGTGATTATGGTTTAAATTTTCTAGAAAGGGCTGTATGAGCGCTACATCGTGACCCCAGATGACCAAGAGGTCATCGATGTAGTGCCTATACCAAACACTGCACTCCAAATAGGGATTGTTGACATGATAAATGGCATGGTGCTCCCACCATGCCATGGTAATGTTGGCCAATGAAGGTGAGGCAGTGGCACCCATAGGTGCCCCCACCAATTGTAGGAAGAAATTGTTTTCAAATTTAAAAAAGTTACTTTTTAACAAGAATTCTATTGACATAAGCAAAAATTCTTGTAAATTAGGGCCATAATTACTGTGATGTTTCAGAAAATGTTACTGCTATGATGGCAGTGTCGTGGGGTATGCATGAGTATAAACTGACGTCACAGCTTATCCATGTGTAGCTGTCTTCCCATTGTCTACCTGCCATAGTTCTCAACATTGATTTAGTGTCTTTTATGTAACCAGGCAATTTACAAACTATGGGCTGAAGATGTTGGTCGACCCAAGTACTTAGTCTTTCACATAAGGAATCATTGCCCGAAATGATGGGTATTAGTCCTGGAGGGAAGACATTTTTATGCACCTTGGGGGCTCCATAGAACACTGGGACCACGTGATTGTTACCCAAAAGATATTTTTTGTGCTTTTCTGTAATTGCACCTAAGGACAACCCTTCATTCAGAAACTGGTCTAGCTTTTTATAACAGTGCTCAGTGGGATTTTTATGGAGTTTGCGGTATGTCTCTGTATCCTCTAGGATCTTATATACCTGAGTGGTATAGAGACCAGCATCCATCACCACAGTAGCCCCTCCTTTGTCAGCCCTCTTTATAACCCAGTTTTTATTATCTCTTATCTCCTTTAAAGCCTTTCTTTGGGATCATGTAAGATTATTTTCGCCCCCTTTTCTTTTTTTCATGAGCCGATTGTTTTTTCTTTGTAATGCCATAAGGTCCCGCTCCATTACATTTGGAAAGCTTCCATAGCTGGTACCTTGGCTTTAATTGGGTAGAAGGCTGGGTTGGGCATGTGGTGACGGATGCTTGGCTCGTTCCCATTGTCCAAATCCACATCATCTGTATCCTCTATACATAGCTCTTTCAAATTTCTCAAAGCCACTTGTTCATTTAATTGTAAAAACTCATTAACTTCACCTACAGATGTGTCCCCAAGGTTACATTCTTTGTCATCTTTATTGAAAAATGTTTTTTTACTGTAATTAATCTTCTAAATTTTTTAATGTCTAAAATGGTAGAAAAAAGGTCAAAATAGCAAGAAGGAGAAAAGTTCAGTCCTTGTCCAAGTACATCGATCTGTGGTTGTGTAAGTATCGTTAGTGTCAACACTACAACCTGTATGTCATTCCCTACTTTTTGTAGGTTCCTTTTTTCTGTACATACGTTCTTGTGGATTTCCTTGGTGTCACTTCTCCCTGTTTTTTTACCCTTGCGTTCCCGTTTTTTGACTTATTCTTAGTGGTCTGTGCATATTCTTCATCATTAGACATCTCTTGTTCATGCATCTCAGAATCTGTCTCCACTATCGGTGCTTGCAATGTCTGAGAAACTAACAGTCCTTTTATTATTATTTCTCCATCTCTTTCTCAAGATTGACCTTGGTGTAAATTCCTGTTTCTCTTTGACCCATGTATATACTCTGTCATTATTGTAGACTTCCACATCTCTTGTATATTTCCTCCTCTTATTCTCCATAATAACCTTTTCAATTTTATCTACTGTCTCTTTTAATTGTTTGTGCCGTGTCATATTGTATCATGTCCCTGTATGTATGGACTTTCTCTTGTGCATTTTTTACTTTCATCTCCGCTTCATTTAATTTTTCAGTTTCAAAGTCTATTAACTTTATTAGCGCTAACGAGCATTCTGACAGAGTATCTTTCCATTTTTTGTTAAATTCATCTGTGGCAGGAAATGACGGAAATCTTTTTAATCTCAGTCCTCTCGGAATTATTTTTTTCTCATAATATGTTGTTAATGTTTGCTGGTCCCACCACAATTTTAATTCTTTGATTTTGGCTTTCTCCAATTCTATAAATGCCTGGTTCCATTCCTGTGTATTGTCTGCTTCTTCACTGTTTTCTTTAAATACCATCGCTAATTTAGCCTTGCGATCCAATGGTAAAGGAGCTTCCTGCCTCTCCATGGTGATTGCAGGGCTCCGTGATCTATCACTTTGACTAGTGCTGCTGCTGTTTAATACGTAATTATCCTGCCGGACTCACATGCAATGAATAATATTATTACTGCCCATAGGTAAAGAGCTACAATGGCCTTGCAAACCTCACAGGTAAACACTTGTCCCCTCAAAAATGATACCAATAAAAAGGTCAACTCATCCCGAAAAAACAAGCACCTACACAGCTCCGTACATAGAAAAGTACAAAAGTTCTGGCTATCAGACTGTGGTGATGATGCAAATGTGTTTTCCTTTTTGAATAAAAGTTTTTAATGTGTAAAAGCAGTAAAACACAAAAAATAGACAAATTGAGTATAGCTGTAATTGTATCGACCTGATGAGTAAAGCTAGTATGTCATTTACACCACCTGGGGACCGCTGTAAAAACTAATAAACACTACCAGGATTGCTATATTTTGTTCAAAACACTTCACAAAAAGTTTGACAAAAAGCGATCAAAGCGTCATAATTCTACAAATAAGAACGTCAACTCATCCCGCAAAAAAAAGCCCATAATGCTCCATATCCAGAAGAAAAACTTTAAAATTAGGTGTCAGACTGTGACGATTTAAAAAAATGCAATTTTAAATTAAACCATTTCTATGTGAAAAAGTAATTAAAACATCAAAAAATTTTAAATTTATATTATTGTAAGTCTGACCCAAGTAAAGTTACCCCTTTATTCCCGAAGGAACGCTGTAAAATTAAACCCCAAAAAAAAATGGCAGAACGTGGTCCTTCCCCCTCCCCTTTTTTAAGGGCCCCCGGTTAAAAACAAATTGGAACACCTGGGCACCAAAAATGCACAATACACACTAGATGAGATCCCTTGGGGGGATGAATCCAAAAGGGGAGACGACATGAAGGTTTCACCTGCTCTGCATTTTGGGGGGTTTTGTATGTGACATGGGCCCCACCAAAATCTCCCTTTCCCAAAACCCAAAATTACGCCCCCTCCCTTGTACCCCTGCCTCCCCCAAACGCAGTTTACACCCATATTGGGGTATTGAAAACTTAAGGGCATTGAGTAAAAAATTTTTGGGGGACACTTTTTACAGATTTTTTTTTAAAAATTTAAATATTTCCAGTAAAATTGCGATCTACGGGAAAAAGTGAAAGAGCTAAAGCTGAAAAGGAAAAAATTTGGAGGATTAAACGTAAAAAATTGAGAAATCGGGAAAAAAAATACATCATGAAAGTGTAAAAAAAAGAGAAAATTCTGAGGCTTTTTGTGTAAAAAATTATCAAGTGAAATGTGAAGAAAGTGTCCGGAGAACGATGGTGAGATCGATTAGAAGATACAATAGTGGAGACAGAGGGAACAAGATGTGTGGAAAAAATATATGAAGTTAAAAATGTAAATATCCTAGAAGAAACAGAAGGAAATGAACCAATTGAATGAAGAAAGTTTCTCTTATTACGGTGATGTAGTTTAACGCCCAGACGTTGCTCTATTTAAAAGATTCAAAATGATTAGGGGTAACCTGGTGACTCATTATAGGGAAAACCCATGAAACCAGAGGATCCCAATAATTGCCAATGCTTTAGGAGAGATGGTCACCCCCCCTCTGAAAGACTGTGCTGCGGTGGTTCTTGTAAAGGAATTTTTGAAATCCTTTTTGAGAAGAGGTGGGGTCTCCAAGCGCAGTCCATCAGCGTGCATTTTAAAGAGTTTTTTTGTATTAGTTTTGAAAACTTTTTTAGGTGGGCCCCACAAAACTCTAACCCTGACTACAGATACGGGGAATTAATTTTCATGATTGACACACGAGAAGTTAAAAACATTGTCAATTTATGAAAAACTTTTTACCATATTCACGTTTGTACAAAAAACTATTTTTTATTATTTTATACAATTTTGATTGACAATATTTATTTAAAATATATCCACCAAATAGTACAGGCCAAATACAGTACCTTTTTTCATACATGAAATGAGACCTAAACCACAGGTAAATACATAAAATCAATAACATGCCCCACTGCAAACCCTGCACACATCAAGCACAAACCAGCAAAAAAGGGGGAAAAGGGGGAAAAGGAAGGGGAAAGGGGGAGGGGGGTACGGGCCCGAAGCTTTTTTTAAAGACAAGACAAAAAGGGAGAGTGGGGGGAGGGCACGAAAATTGCTAAAAAACCCCTCCTCATTGTCCTTGGGAGAAATTTAGTCACAGTTTGGGATACCCGGGGTGTTCCCATAGGTTTTTGGGTTCCCCCGTTGGGAAGGGTCCCCTACTTTCCAGGGCCCGATGAATATTTTTTCAGCCACATCCATGACGGCTTCTCTCCCGAGGCGTCGGGGGCAACAAACCCCAGAACTTTCCCTACAGCTTAACATCAATTTGTTTTCCACATTCTGGGGGTGATAATTTCAATTTCCCCGCCCCCCGGGGCAAAGCCCCTTTAAATGCAAAAAGATAACGCGTGATGCCAAGGGTAGATCCAGTGAAACCACCGTAGATAAGGCCCCCAAAGGCCCACGGCAAGACTGGGATTACGCCCCAACTGTTTCTTTTCAAGCTGCGAGTTAAAGGGCATGGGGGGCTTACACCTGGACGGGGAAGACACAATGTGCCCTGGGGGGGTGAAGCCAAAGTCCCCGGTTTTACCAATGACATTCTGACCCTCAAAGAATGTTTTTCATTTGAACCCCCGATGGACCTTTCCCTTGCTGTGCATGAAGTCTGAGCGCTTGCTATTGCAAACATCCCGTTTCCACATGTCTCCTGATGCCGCCTGAGCGAAGACAACACAAGAGATCAAAAAAGCTTAACAGATAAAACAATCCCCGACAAAACACCACAACCCTCCCCAACCCCTTAAAATCATGGAAAAACCTCAAAAGCTATGGAATAGGGATAAATTTTGTCTGCCCAGGTGGCCCCCGGTTAACCAGAAATGGTGAATAACCTTTTTTTAAAGTTGGGGGGATGGGGGGAGTTCCGGACAGAAACTTGAGGTTTAATGGGAATCTAGTTTTTTCTGCTGGTGTCTTCAAAAGAGCCCAAAAATCCCTACTGGTTGGAAGATGATCTCTTGAGTGAAATGATAGGGGGGGGGTGGCATCTGGGGTCGGGAGGACCCCGTTTTCCTCGAGGGAATCTACCCTTGCGGTTTCCCCTTTGCCTCAGTTTTTAGCACGCCCTGCCCTGTAAATGACATTTTAGTTTTGATCTTTATATATCGCCTCATAGTCGTAACATTTTTAAAGTTTTGAAAAAATAGATGTGTAGTATACTGGAGCACACAAGTCCAATGATAATGCGGCCCGAAAGGAAGGGGGAAGATACGGTGTGGAAAGCCCTAATCAGCTGACAATAACCATAAGTATTAGAGGAACATTGACCAGAATAGTGATTTTTTTTTTTTAAATTAAAAGCATAAGTGAGGGGCCAATCTAATTTTATAATGCTGATTCCAAATCCGTGTCACAGCAGTAGAAGTAAGCTCCACCATATATTTTATGGACTGAACAATAATTCCCATTGGAAACATTCGGGCACTTTAGAGGATATCATGTGTTTTATGCAGCAAAATGAGTCAAAATACTGAGAGTATTAGAAAGCAACCTACACATATTGTTACTTTCATTGACTTTTGTTTCAAAATACATTCCATTATTTTGTATTGGGAAAGTTTTTTTTCCGTGTAAATGGACCCTCTAAAAGATATAGATCATTTTTATGGGTTTTTCCTCCTTTTAAAAATTTTGGACAAAAAAAATCAGGAAGGGAAAGCTTTGTCTTGATATAGATGGAAACTATAAGGAATTCTCCTGAATTTGAGAAAAACTCAAGTGTGGATAATAGAATGTGTCAGAAAAGATAAAACTTTCTATTGGAAGCAACAAATGAGCAAACGAGCCTCATCTTTTTGGTCAAAGAAGACCTGTTTATTGGGAAAAGCCTATAAGAACTCATCTCATCGTCATATTTTACCGATGCTTGTGTTTCCCCATGAAAACTCTTCCATAAGATCCTTTCCCAAGCTCTTGCATGAGGTCAAAGTGGTTGATTACTTCCACCATCCTCAGGTTCTTGGAGGTTTTAGAGACCAGACTCTGGAGGTGTTTTTCCATTTCGGTGATGTAGGCAGCCTTTGGGAAAACCAGAGATAATACATTTACTTTTCTAAAACGGGAAAAAAACGGAGAGCCTAAAAAAGTCTGGCTTGTACCCTTGAGAGCAGATACAGTCAGGTGGTGGGGAGGTTTATCCCTGCAGTAATTTGTGTTGTATTGTTTTTATTTGTGATAGACTTGTTACTATTGTATATAGTATAACCGATAGTGGCCCCAAGGTTTTTCCATCTCCCCAACTTTTACGAATGCCCCAAAGTATTAGTTCAATTTTTTAAAAAAGCCTCTCCTTCCACGCTGAGGAATTGCTCCCCAAAAACAACCGGGCACCCATTTTCTTAGTCCCAGGTAAGCAAGATGAAAAAATACTATGAAATTTTACACAAAGAGATTGGGACCCGGGGTTTCCAGAGGTTATACAAATCCAATTTAAAGCCTCATAAGTTAAAAAGAAAAAAGAGGGGAAAAGCAGGGAACATAAAAGGGCCAGACCTGAAATATCAGGAAATACAAAGACTTTTTTAGGGTCACTAATAAATTTAAAAACAATTGGAAAAGACCCAAAAAAGCTTAAGTATCAAGACCCCAAAACCCTCAGACATAATAATGTGATCATAAAAGCAGGACAAGTGTAAAATACACTGTTAAACACAGACCCACACTGACCCCCAAAAAAAACCAAAAAACCCCGACCCGAAAAAAAAGAAAACAATGTGTAGATTTAAAACCAGAAAAATTCTTATAAGTAAATAATGGCGCAACAAGAAAACCGCCTGTGCCCGAAGGGACATATAGGTCCCAAAATAAAGAAATGACTAGAGAGGGGAAATTTTCAAATTCGATTCGGGCACTTTGCCGAATTTTCGACAAAATTCGTTTAGTTCCGAATTTTCTTTTTTGGGAAAATGGGGAAAAGCAGCTATTTCCAGGCTGCACGAGCCTGCGGGGTGTGTAGAACGTTGTGCCATGCTTAAATATTGGGGGTTGGGTTTGGTCTTATACAATGTTGTGTGTTGTAGACCCGAGTATGCCGCCCCCTCTTTTAATCGCTTCAAATAAAAATTCCCTGGGCATTAAGAGGGCAAAACTGACCAAAAAAACCAAACGGGAATGTAGTGATAAAAATCATGCCACGAAAGCTGGGAAAAAAACAATGAGAGCTCAGGGGGCAAATTAGTGCAGAGTGGGAGGGGACGGCGGCAGCCCCAACGCATGGGCAGGCAGTGGACAATGACTTCTGGAGGTGGGAAAACACCCAGGAAGCCCAAAAATGGACAAAGACTGGAGCGGAGGTCAGGCCCGGGCAGGTATGAGATCAGGCAGTGGCACAATGAATTTTGGAGGCGGCTAAAAAGGTTTAGGCCCGAGTGGCACAAACACCACGTGGAGGTACGGCGGGGGCAGTAGAATCAGGGAGTGGAAAAATGGGAATTCTGGGGGCGGGGTAAACGTATTAGGCCCCAGGTGGCAAAACCCAGTGTGGAGGGCCGGCACAGCGCATGAAGTCAGGCAGTGGGCCCAAAGACCAGTGTGGAGGGCACGGCAGGAGTCACAGCAACAGCATGAGGTAGAGGGCACAATGACATTTGGAGGTGGCAAAACGGAGGAGGCCCAAAAGTGGCAAATGACACGTGTGGATGTCACGGCAACAGCAGCGCAATTTTAGGTCGACAGTGGCACAATGAAGATATTGAGGTGGGTGGCAAAACCGTCCCTGGTAAAGATGGTGATAGGCGTGGAGAAACTGGCAGAGATGTTTGGGATAGGCGGGTGGGGGCATCAGAATAGTGGTGAGGCAGGGTGTTTGAACCCGACTGACGCCTAAGGCATTGGTGGGGGTGGGAAAAACGGCCGCCTAGCCTGATTCATCTTTCAAAGGTCAGTCGTTCCACATTTCCGGTGGACAAAAGGTTCTCCTTGGGGTAAAGTGCCCCCGCCGCCTGAAACCCGCTCTGTGCCCACACTACTGCGGGGAGGGGCAGTTCTCCACTGCAAACTGGAATTGCGGCCAAAACATCCGTTGCTGCCTTGTCCAGCGGTCTTCTAAATGGGGTGGGAGAGTGCGTCCCAATAGGCCACCACTGTTGGTTAGGGTTGCTCCGGCCCTGTGCTGCGGCGACTGCCTCCTCACAGGGGGTGATGGAAACTGTCTCAGGGGCTAGACTTAGGGTTTCACTGATGGAGCGGGGGACTGCTCCTACCCCCCCCACCCACCATCCCACAGCCCGGCAGTAGTCGTGGGCCTTTAGGGAACCCCCCCCTCAACCCCGTCAGGAAGGGGGATGCGCACATGGGACAGCCCAACGGGGTTTTGGGGATTTCCTATAGAATTTGAGTTTTGTCTTCCCTCTCAAAAGGGGGGAAAAAAAAGGGTCCCCTTTTTTGGACCGGAGCGAGGGTCCAAAAGGGGGGAGAGCCGAATCTCCTCACCGGATGCCGTATTCGGCTGTTACTACCGGCAAATAAGCATCTGCGGGCCATCTGCCAAGGATCCCAGGGGGTCCCCGCCTCCATTTCCACTGTATACCCCGGTGTTTTGGGTCATCTGCCCCATCTCCTCATCTCCACCCCTCCCCCAGCTTTCTCTTTCACCTGGGTTGAAAATCCATATTTCCCAGCAATCTTCTGCTCCAAGTCCTCCCCTCCCCCCTCCCTTCAGTCCCCACCCGGTGTGGCCAGAGTGTAGTCGCCACTCTCCGTCCCCTGCCCGACATATTTAGCATTTTTCCGGGCATAAGCAGTGGAAAGCGTTATTCATCCCTTGTCCCGGCGATGACAAATAACGTGGCCTCCTGAAAAGGGCCCCAACAAAGGAAAGGGGTCCCAAAAGGCTGCCACGGTGACTCAAAATTTTCACAGGGGAGTACTTCTGTCTGCCTGGTTTATCAAAAAATGTTAAGGCCTTTCTCTGTTCAACAGTCGGTCCAACATTGCAGGCGGGAAATTTCCCGCGGGTGGAAACATCGCTTCGGTGTGTTTGGGGGGGGGCCGTTCTGCCCCTGAATCGGGGGGGGTGTTCCCGGCTTTTTCGAATGGATAAAGTGCAGCACATTTCTGGCCATTTTTTAGAATGTTTGAAGGGTGGAAGCTTCAGGAACTTTTTACAACCCGATTGAACACATGCGCCAGCAGGGCGCCTGGGCCATCCCCCCCCCGGTGCAGCGGGACACCCTGTTTCCCCCCATTGTCCGTCACCTGGTTCCGATTTGCGTTGGGGCGGAGAAACACAATCGTTTTTTTGCTGCATGATGGGAGCAGTTCTCCCCCGTGTGACTCGTACGCGAGGCAAGCCAGGTGTAGAAACTGCAAAACCACTGTGCCCTACAATGTGGGGATGAGGAGCGTACTTGAGAGGCTGAGGGTGGGGGGGGGTGGGGGGAGGGGGAGGCGGAAATTGGCGCAGGGGCGATTTGCAACGTGGGGGGGAAAAAAAGCGGGCGTCTCCTGTCCAAGTTGTTGGGTTTCCCGGGGTGGAAGCACTTCACCCAGTGGGCTGAAAAAGGGAATGTATGGCCCTGACCAGTTACAGCTCCAGACTTTCCGGCTGCCGTGCACCCTTTAACAAACCCTAAGTCAAGGATTTTGGCCCCCTCGTTTACATATTTATGAAATTTCTGGTAAATGCCTTTTTTTGGGAAAAAATTCGGGTTCAACTTCCCCCTTTGGCTCGCACAAACCATTGTTTTGAATGGTGCAAAATCCCCCGTTTGGTAAGGGATGGTGCGTACCAACAACTTGGAAAGGAGCACGGTCAGCTGCTCACCCTTTGGTGGGGTTGGACGAATACTTTGTCTCTTTGCAATCGCCCCCGCTTTAAGACTGCTGGGCATGGGAGCGGAGCGGGGCTGGACCGGGGGGGTTCAAAGAGAAACACCCCTTTTTTCAGGGTGGGGAGCCCGACCCGGGTGCAATGGCATGCGTGCCCCTGGGGCTCTGGTGTTGCTGCGGGGCGGGGGGGGCACCCATCTGGCCACGTTTCTTCCCCCGGCCCCCGGTGGTGACACTGATGTGTTTACGCAGGCCGTGGGGCCAACGTTAGCTCCCTGGCCCCCGCTTCACTTTCTGCTTACAGATTCTACATATATCTTTCGGGTCCTCCGGTTCTTAGCAAAGAACTGCCACACCGCCGAGTATCGGATTTTACCGCCAACGCTCCGCACTGAGTGACTACTGCCACCGCTGCCTCGCTGAGCCCCTGTGCTGCTACTTTCTTGGACCTGCGAAGCGGGTTTTTTACCCCGTGGCCGCTTGGCTCCCGACCTCACACTGCTGCTATCCTGCTGACTCACGGCCACACGACCCACTTGCTGGCTGCGCCGCTGCCTGACGCCCAAGCTGACGCCCTCTTCTCCTGACGATGATGAAGCCCTTGCCTCACCTCATCTCCCAAGTGCGGTCGGCTACATCATCATCTATTTGTTTAATCGTCACTGCTGTCCTCATCACCGGTCTTGGTAAGCCGAGGCTGACCTCTCACCACATGACCTCCCATGCCACTCTCCACATCTATACTTTGCCGCCTACTGCAAGAAGCAGGGGATATTGGCCCCATTTCTTCGCTGCCAAGTAGCTGCTGACTGCCCTCCTCAAATTGTTCATCCTCACTATATAGTGGCGCTGAGCCCAGACCACATAGTAGATCTCTGGCTGAGGGAACCGGATGGGACAGAGGCGGGCTGAGGACAGGCGTTGAAAAAGACAGTTTCTTGGGGTCAGCACACCAGCAAAACAACGCTTAATTAAACCCTGGATGTAAATTGCGCAATAGAATTGAGCAGCCAAAAATGAAGTGGTATTTGTATTGTAAAAACGCTGTTACAACAGGAACTGGCTTAGATCCCACTTGGATATTGAATGTATATGCAGCTGCAGTGGACGCACACTGGATTTCAGATCCAATACCCCAAAAAATTAGAAATAGAACATTAAGAGAACAGTCTCTGAGACAAGCTGAGACACCCCACAGAAATCGCTATATAAAAATCAATTCTTCAGTCAGAGTTATCAGCCGCGGCAGCACCTTCCTGATGAGCACAGTGAGAGGAGTGTGAGCTCCCGGCGTCGCGCCCGGACTTATATAGTGCAATGACGTCACAGAATCCCGCCGGTCTCTGATTGGCTTCACCTCTGCACATGTCATGCAGGCTATGCCCTTCTTCCTCCCAGAGTGCTTTGCCCCATGTAGCGCCATGTGCTCGCAGCCATTTTATCAATCAAAAGCACACTTCATTCACCCGAAGTACCCCAAAGTTCGATTTCGTTCCGAACCGAAGTTTTCCTGAAATTCTAAACGAATTCCACTTCATTAGAATCGATTCGCCCATCTCTAAACATGACCAAAATTGTCATAGAGAGAATTATATACTAGTGTGGGAGAGACCGAGGGCTATAGACATAAGACCCCACACATATCTCCAAACAGCGCGCCTTCCTCAGGAGTCTGGTGATTACTGCGCCCAGTCACTACCCACACAAGCATTTATCTAGTTACTATCTACTATATCCTGTGCTATGAACTAATCACTCATTCACCTTCTAGATGAAGCCGTGTGCTGATCCTTGAATAGATGATGATAATCAATGAGGAACTTCTTCTGGACAAGTCTCCAACCTGCTGTTCCTCAGAGGACAATACTGTCTGCAGATAATCCCCAAGAAAGAGTAGAAATCACTGAGCGGAGGAGAAGATTTATATTGGGGAAGAGAGTGGAGGGTCATGATTAATGGGACATTGTCATTGGCCAACACCTGGAATCTCCATTTCCATATAAATGGACATTGATCAGACTCTGGGCTGTCGAGTTTCTTGGAAAGGAGAGTGCCCTCCAGAGACATTGGAAGTAGGGCTGGGGGTTATTATGGTAATGTAATAAAGGAGGGAACATCCTGCCTGTAATACACATCCCCCAAGGAGCCACCAGTGTGCTGGGAATAAGGTGATGGAGTCAGAAACTGAATCAGAAAGGTTTATATTGGGGAAGAGGGTGGAGGGTCCTGATTAATGGACATTGTCATTGGGTGACACCTGGAATCTCCATTTCCATATGAATGGACATTGATCAGACTCTGGGCTGAGGAGCCTCTTGGAAAGGAGAGCACCCTCCAGAGACAATGGAAGTAGCACTGGGGGGTTATTATGGTAATGTAATAAAGGAGGGAACATCCTGCCTGTGATACCCATCCCCCGCCCCCGAGGAGCCACCATTGTGCTGGTAATGAGGTGATGGAGACAGAAACCAAATCAGAAAGGTTTATCTCATTACATTATTTTAACCTGTGGATTTAATAATTTCCTTCTGGTAAAGAAATAGAAAAGAGAACTTTATCATAATCCAATGAATATGTATATTGTAATATAGAATGAAAATCCAATCTCCCTTCTTTATCATAAGAACATTAAGAGATCTGCAAGAAATTCAGCTGAATATTGAGTTGGGGGAAACTTGGGGGGAATTTCATAAAATCTCATTATTACCAAATGTTCTATCCAGAGAAGCAAGCCCCCTGGGTTCTCCTCCGCTTAGCAGTTATACCGCACAATTTTTTAGTATGAAGCCCCTCCTCACGGAGAAGAGAACCTGTTTTATTTAAAACTAGTAAAGAAAACACTCAAATAAAGGCAGAAAAACATATTTGGACAATAAAACTGTTACATAAATTGTCACATTGCCATAAAATTTACACAAGAATTCCATAGATTTTTCTGCCATTTGTTGGACATCGTGGCGCATTGTTTTCGGTCTAAAAGATAATACAGATAAATTTCACTAAAACAGAACTTTAAAACCTCTTTTTCTGATAAACTCTCATGTTTAAACAATACAATCTCCCGGCCTTCCAGAGAGCGACTTTACACAGTTTATTATCTTCCATGCCGGTATTGTTTGGGGGAGGTGGGAGGCATTCCATCAGTCCATATAAAACAACCTCATGTGTACAGTCTCATAGGCCCACCACCTGCCATAGAGGGGGATCATCATCTTCCAGATGTTTTTAGTGAAGTTATAGCTCCACAGCAGATGGGTCTCTGTTTCATCCTCCCTACAGCCTTGTTTTGGGCAGCTGGTGGACCTTGTGTAGCTCCGGCGGTACTGGAATGCCCGGTATGGAAGACATTGGTGCACGCAACTCCAGGCCAGCTCCTTGTGAGAATTAGAAAGATAAGACCTATTAGTTATATTCTAGATTAAAATACATGGGTTCTCTGTAAAATTACCAATCTCTGTGGTTCGCTCTTTTTCTTAGACCGAATAAAAGCATCTTACGGTTTTTGAAATCCTTACATCTCTTACGAACTAGATTAAAACTATACACAGTCTCTTCTAAGACCATATAGTGCTCGGGCATGAAAAAGGCGTACGGCAAGGATTTGTTGGTCTCGTACCATCTGTGTTTACGCATAAAAAACCCAATATATATCTTAATGAAACAGACTGTGCGTGTGTCTGATAAGAGCATTAAAACAAGAGCAAAAAAACTTTATTCAAAGGAACCGGTTAAAATCTGGTCCTTCCCTCCCTTCTGTCTCATCTTGTGCATGGTTTCCCTTCTAAGCTTTTCCATTTTGGATCCTCAGAAGAAGGTGAAACAAGCTTTGGTGATCTTTATTAGGATATTAGCGGGGGGTGGAGGGAGACTGGACTGAAATAGAATAAAAGCAGTAAAATGATCATTTTTAAAATTAAGGCTTTACCTTCCATTGATCAGTTCCGGAGGCTTCACATACAAAGTTTCTTATTTATTTTATGCATCCCAGCTATTAAAACCGTTGTTGGATTCACTGAAGGAGACACCTAAAATGGTGTCAGTCGCACACTGGAATAAAAATATCAGGTTTTCGATACTTAAGGTTAATTGTAATAATTGCAGCATTTTAAGACTAGAAGCACAGCAATAACACTCTACTGGTTTCAGGGATCTCTGGAGTGACGGGGCGTCCCTACACATAATTACCACATGATCCATGTACCCCACTGCTTTGTCCTCTACACCGCTCCCCCCAGGTAGGTTACACATAATTGCCACATCATCCATGTACCCCACTGTTTTGGCCTCTACACTGCTCCCCGGGTCAGTGACACATAATTATCACATCATCCATGTACCCCACTGCCTTGGCCTTTACACCGCTCCCCCCAGGTAGACTCTACATAATTGCCACATCATCCATGTACCCCACTGCCTTGGCCTTTACACCGCTCCCCCCAGGTAGACTCTACATAATTGCCACATCATCCATGTACCCCACTGCTTTGGCCCCTAAACTGCTCTCCCCCCCCCCCCCCCCCCCCCCGCGTAGACTACACATAATTACTAGAGATGGGCGAATCGATTCTAATGAAGTGGAATTCGTTTAGAATTTAAGGAAAACTTCGGTTCGGAACGAAGTCGAACTTCGGGTGAACGAAGTGTGCTTTTGATTGATAAAATGGCTGCGAGCACATGGCGTTATATGGAGCAAAGAACTCTGGGAGGAAGAAGGGCATAGCCTGCATGACATGTGCAGAGGTGAAGCCAATCAGAGACCGGCGTGATTCTGTGACCGCACTATATAAGTCCGGGCGCGACGCTGGGAGCTCCTAGTGCTCTCACTGTACTGATCAGGGAAGGGGCTGCCGCTGCTGCTTATGATGGCTCTTACTAAAGAACTAATATTTATACAGCGATTTTTGGGGGGTGTCACAGCTTGTCTCAGAGACTGCTTCTTTTAACATTCTATTTCTGATTTTGTGGAGTCCAGTGTGTGTCCAGTGCAGCTGCATATACATTTTAATGCTATCTGCTCACAGCACATTGAATATCCAAGGGTGCTCTAAGCCTGTTCCTGTTGTATTCATTTAAAGAAACAGCGTTTTTACAATACAAATACTACTTCATTTTTGGCTGCTCAATTCTTTTGCGCAATTTTCATCCAGGGGTTAATTAAGCGTTGTTCTGCTGCTGTGGTGACTAAAAGAAAACGTTTATTTCACCGCCAAAAAATACATTTTTCCTGTAGCATAATTCACAAGTGAGGTTAATTACAAGTTTTCCTTTTGTTGTGTAGCGTAAAAAACACGCCATTGTAACACGCTACAAAGCTGCTAGTTTTTGCTTGCTCAATTCTTTTGCGCAATTTACATCCAGGGGTTAATTAAGCCTGTTTGTGCTTTTATATTCACCGTGTTTTTAAACGGCACATACAAGTCAATTTTTCCTGCCCATTTGTGGAGCGCAATTTGTATCCAAGGGTTACCCAAGCTTCTTAGTGGGTTCATTTGGAGTCAAATACAGGGTGTGTATTTATCATATACAGATATCTTCATCAAACAGTCTCTGTACATTTTAGAACAAACAGTATGTCGGACAGAGAGGTGGCAGGCTCTTCGCCTGCGGGGGGCAGGGCACAAACATTCCGGAGCGGGCCCCAGGTCGCAGCAAGCGGGGGCCCCAGCATGGGTCACTGGGAGGCCCCCAACGCCGCTTCATCTAGCGTCCGTGTTTTGTCAGCAAACCCCAAAGGTTCTTGATTGGTTGACTATCATCCACTCCCCCAGATGACATCTGCAACCCCAGCCAAAAGTCGGGGGGAACTCAACACACCCTTAGGTTTTGGGATGGCCCGGGGGCGGTTCAGCACCCCACCTGTCCTCAACCCCCTCGTCCCATCCGGTTTTCCCCCCAAGATCACTATGTGGTTTTGGGCTCAGCACCACTATATAGCGAGGTGAACAATTTTAGGAGGGGATCAGCAGCTACTTGGCAGCGAAAAAATGGGGCCAATACCCCTGCTCTTGCAGTAGGCGGAAAAGTATAATGTTGGAAGTGGAATGGGAGTCATGTTTTGAGGGTCAGCCTCGCATACCAAGACCGGGGGATGAGGAAGTAGTGACAGAACACAAATAAAAATATTTGCCGACCGCCTTGGGGGCCGGGTGAGGCAAGGCTTTCATCATCTTTAGGAAAGAGGGGGCGGCTTGCGCTCCCGGCAGCGGCGCAAACCAGCCCCGGGGGTTTGTGGCCGTGGGGTCCCGCAGGGTAGCAGGAGTGGGGGTCGGGAGCCAAAACGGCCTCGGGGGAAAAAAGCCCACTTCCAGATCCCAAAAAAGTAGCGGCACAGGGGCTCAGCAGGGAGCGGCGGCAGTAGGGCACTCAGTTTCAGAGCGTTGGGAAAAAACAGCTATCGGGGGGTTTTGGCAGTTTTTTGCTAAGACCCCCGGGGGAGCCGAAAAATGGGAAAATGTAGAATCTGTAGGGAGAAAGTGAAAACGGGCCAGGGAGCTAAAAGTTTCCCATGGGGCCCCGTCAACATAAAGCAGCTCCCCCATCCGGTTTACCTGGGAGAAACGTGGGTCAGATGTGGGGTCCCTCCTGCCGCCCTAGCAACACAGCAGCAGCAGGCAGCCCCCCAGTGGCCCCCGTGCCATTGCAGCCAGCAAGGCTCCACCACCTCTTCAGAAGGGAGCTGTTTTTCTTTTACAACCCCAGTCCAGATGCTCCGCTCCTCGCTACTTTATGGGGCCACAGCCCCTTCAGCAAGGCGAATTTTCAAAGAGACAAAATATTTTTTTCCAAACCCCCAAAATGCAGGGACTACCGTGTCCTTTCCAAGTTTTTTATTAAATGCCTTTCCTCCCCTTTCCAAAAAGGGGATCTTTTCCGCCCGTTCAGGGAACTAAAAAAGGCCGAGCCAAGATGGGGGAATTTTCCCAACCGTAAAATTTTTTTTTTCCCAAAAAAGGGAGAAACCCGCCTTCATAAATAAAGTTTGAACAGAAGGTGGGCCCGTCCTTTTTGCTTATCGGTTTTTTTCCCAAAGGGGCACAGCAACCTGGGCTTTTGGGGGAGTAACTACGGTCATGGGCCCGTCAAGGCCCCTTTTCGGGCCCACTGGGGAATGTGCTTTCCCCCCAGGCACAAACCAAAAAACTTTGGGAAAAAGGACGCCGCATTCCCCCTCCACTTGTTTAAACTGCGGCCCCCTTTCGCCCCAAAAAGTCCACCTCCCCCAACACCACCACCTCCCCAGCCTCCCCAAGTACCGCTCCAAACATACCACAAGTGTAGGGCACAAGCGGGGTCAAAGCAGCACAAAACCGGGTTTTCCTCGGGGAACGAAAATCCCCACAGGGGAGGAACCCCCGGGGCCCCCCGTCAAAGCAGCCAAGAAATCGTGTTGGCTTTCTTTTTCCCGCCCCCCTGCAAAACGGAAACCCCGGTGACGGGCAATGGGAGAAAAAAAGGTGTCCGCGCTGCACCGAAGAGGGATGGGCCATGGGGCCCCCGCATGACGGGATGTGGTTTCAATCTGGTTTTGAAAAGGTTTTCCTTTAAGTCTTCCCAACCCCAAACTTCAGAACAACTGAAAAAGGCCCCGGAAAAATGTGCAACCCCTTCAAACCCTTTCCAAAAAAACCAGGGGAAAACCCTCCTCATTTTCAAACCCGCAAACGGCCTCCCCCCCAAAACAACCCCTGATATTTCGTGTTTTTCCCCCCCGGGAAATTTCCCCCCACATGTTTTGGGCCGACTGTATGAACAAGGCCATTAAAAAATTTTTTATATTTCCCGGCAGAAAAGAATACTCCCCTTGGGAAAATTTGAGTCAGCCAGGGGCAGCTCCCCGCGTGAAAACCCGCCGTTTGTTTCATAGTTTTCATATTTTTAAAAGTTTGTTTAAAGGGTAAAAAAAGACAAGCGTTTCCAAACTAGTTCCCGCCTGTTTTCTAAGGGGGTTTATGCCCTGCAGAGGCCACGTTATTTGGGAGTTTGCCAGGCCTTTCGGGAAAAAAAATAACTCATTCCACTGCTTCATGTCCCGGAAAAAAGAACGAAAAATCTACCCCGGGCAGGGGCTGGAGGGCGTGGCACTACCCTCTCGTGGCCCCCCATTATCCGGTGGGGGACTGAAATGGGGGGGAAAAAAAGGAAAATTGGGGCAAAACAATTTTCCCGGGGAATTGAGTGGGGTTTTTCTACCCAAAGGGGACAAGAGAGGAGCAGGAGCAGCTGGGGGAGGTAGATGGGGATTAGGAAGATGATTTTTGATGACCCCCCCAAACACCGTGGCAGTAAAAACCCCCGGGGGAAGGGGGCAGGGAGCCCCCCCGGGGTTACATTTTGGGAGATGGCCCCCCAAAAATGCGATTTTGGGCCCTTTGCTATGACAGCCCAATAGCAGCAATTTGGCAAAGGATGACTTCTGGGTCCCACCCAATTGGGCCCTCCCCTACCAGGTCCAAAATGGGGGGCCTTTTTTTCCCCGCTAATTTTAGGAGGGAGGAAAAACTTTTAAATACAAAAGGGGAAAACCTCCGAAAACAGTTTTTGGGGGCCCTTTCCTATGGGTTGGCATCGTCCCCCCCTCTGACAGGTCTACCGGGGGGTTTTCCCCACGCCCACGTACTACGCCGTGGCTACTGGGGGGGGTGGGGGGGTAGGAGCAGTACTCAACCCCTCAGAATTTAAACCCAAGCGGAGTCACGATGAGGGACTTTCCCTTTCCCCCCCTAGTGGGAGGGCAAAATCGCCAGCAGCAGGACCTGGGGCAGACCCTAACCAACAGGTGGGGCCTACTTGGGCAGCCCCCTGCCCCCCAAATTAGAAATCCGGTTTGGGCCCACGGGAGCCAAACTGGAAAGTTCGCCGCAACTTTCCAGTTAGCAGTGGGAACTGTCCTCCCCCAGTAAGGGGGCCTCAGAGCGGGTGCAGGTGGCGGGGGGCCCTCGTTACCCCAAGGAGAACCCCTTGTCCACGGGGAAAGAAGGAACGACCCTTTCCCCTTTTTCAAGATGAATTTGGCTTTAGACTACATCAGCCATGATGCCTCACCCAAACTGTGAGAAATTAGGGCTGGGGTTTTAAAAAACCCCGCCCCCAGCCACAAAATTTGATTCCGCCACCCCCCAGAGCCACAAAAATCTTTTGCCCAGTTTTTTTCCCTCTGGGCCCAAAAACCCCTCTTTACCAGGGGCTGGTATTTTCCACCCACCTCCACACGTCATTGTGCCACTTTATACCCAAAGCTCCCGCCCTTTCTGTGCAGTGACATCCACACTGGTTTTTTGGGCCACTCCGCCCCAATGCCGTTTTTGCTTTCCCGCCGCCGCACCTTTCCCCCTGGGCATTGTGCCACCTGTGGCCTACTCCTGTTTTTTTTCCAAACCCCCAAATTCCCTTTGCCACTGTCCTGACCTCAAAGCTGCCCGCCGGGCCCTTTACCCCCACACTGGGCCTTGTACCAAATCTCTGACCCATGCTTTCTGCGTGGCTGCTGTCTAACCTACACACGTGTCATTGTGCCACCCTCTGACCTCATGCGCTTTCCCCCGTGACCTCCGCTCCCCTGTTTTTGTGCCACTTGGGCCCACCCTTTTTTTTTCCACCTCCAGAATAACATTGTGCCACTGTCTTACCTCAACTGCTGTGGCTGCCGCCCCTCACCCCCACACTCTGTCACTGAAATTTTTTTACCTGAAACCCTCAGCTGTTTTTTTTTTTCCCGGGTGTCGCTGGCATACTTTATCAGGCAACATTCCCGGGTTTTTGTTTTTTGGTCAGTTTTTTCCCCTTAAGTGCCCAGGGAAATTTTAAAATTTAAGTGATTCTAAAGCCCGGGGGGCATCCCGTGCGTTTTCATACAAAACACAAACCCTTTTATGGGAAAACCAAAAACCCAAACCCCCCGCATAATTTTAAACATGGCACAAAAAAAGTTCTACAGCACCCTGCAGGGTCTGTGCAACCTGAAATAACTGTTTTTTAAAAGCGATTTTCGTCCCGAAGAAAATTTTGGGCCGAATTTTTTGTCGGAAAAATTTGGCGAAGTACCGAACCAATTTTTTGGGGAAAATTTGCCCTCCAAAAAATTAACCCCCCAAAATCCATGTACCCTAAATGCTTTGGGGCCCCTATAAAAGCCCCCCCGGTGACTACACAAAATTGCCCCCCCTCACCAAAGGCCCCCCCTTTCTTTGGCCTCTACACGCCCCCCCCCCAAGGGAGGGGGGCTCCTCGGATCATTTTTTCTCTTCTGATAACGCACATTTAAAGGGTCCGAAGGGCATAAAGAAATCCCGTGGGGGGCAAGGGACAAACCCCCGGGTTCAACCCCCCGACCTTAAAAAAACTTTCCCCCTTCCCAAACCCCCCTTCCCCTGTTTTAAAAACCAATTTTAAAATAAAAAACCCACTGGGGTAGTCATTTTAAAAACCCATCTTAAAAAACTCTCAAAGGGCCCCCGGGAAAACCCCCTCCTCTCTAAAGAAAAAAACGGGACCCCCAAACGAAAAACCGGGCCTCAAAAAACCAGGGGGAATAAAATTAACCCTTTTTCCCGATTTTCCCTTTTTTTTTGTTTTTTTATGAAGCTTGTCCCATATGTGTCTCCCAGTTCTACAGGACATGGCCGCTGAGTTTATATGGGTTGTGGTTTCTGTAAGTAAAACTCCCATTTACCTGCAGAAATCCCACAGATATAAACCAGCATTTATAACCTGCACTGATCTGGGGTAGAAATATCTGACACGTGGATTTCCCTTGTGCTTTGGTCACAGACTGGTGGCTCCATGTGACCAAATGCGTGGGACTTGTTTATCTGACGACATCGGCATAAAAATAAAGCCCCTCCCCCCATACTGCAATGACTGATACAAAGGGATCATTCAAAGCCAGAGAAATGCTCCATGTAAGTGGCTGTCCACCCTCCTTATAGACACTGCAGGTTATATCTCCAGAGCTTGTAGCCCCAGCCTGACACTTAAATGGGTTGTCTCACTACAGGGATTGCTGCTTTTTATGATAAAGATCTTGTAAAAACATGTCACTTTGCAACATATGTCCATTAACAGTGTCCTACCTATTCCTAGATATCCCCTCTTGTGTGGACTGCATCAGCTCCTCAGGTTACTATAGCTACAGACCTGTTTGATCTCTCCTGATAGGCTGCCAGCACGGTGCTAACTACAGACTGTTGATGATAGCTGCACACTGGTTGCTATAGCTACAGACCAGGCTTCTGCTGCAGCCTAGTGGAAGCCAGGAAACACGCCCCTGAATTCAAAATGAAACAAGAAAACAGGACTGAAGTAAGATGAATCAATGTAGTGAGACAACCCCTTTAATGTCTCCACCTTCTATTGGCTGCAGACTTTCTCTATTCACATGGATTGACTAGAGGAGGGGATTTTTATAACAATCTATAACAAGTGTCCTGACAACACATTCCGCCCGTTCCGTGACGCATCTTCAGGTCCATGTGATACCTTGAAAGTTTCGGTCTCATATCCAAAAAGGTGGAAATTTCCAAACTCTGATCGATACAAAGAGTCACAGATCAATGGAAAAATTGTTATTAAAAGCAGATAAAATGCAGAAAGTGTCTATAACGCGGCGGTGACCCTGTGCAGACTACAATGAGGATTTACCAGACAGAGCTCTCACCAGAACCATGCTTGTTTCTATCCGGCCACAGATCCCAGTGCGGCCAGAAGGGGCGAGAGGAGAGATTTATAGGAAAGAGATAAGAACAGAACCAGAGAGAAGCCAATAAGAGACACATTTCTGTCAGGGAAGAATGTTGTTTCACATAAAATCTTATCAAATTAAGAACAACATTTTGGTAACGAGATGAACGGAGTTTTCTGTAATCGGCCATTTATTATTCAAGATTTCTATCTAGAGAATTTATAATCTACTAAACTGTCTCCATAAAGATTCATCAATTTATAAAATCAGAACTAATATATTAAGATACAGACACTTATTAACCTATAACAATAAAAGTCCCTATTCTACAGCACCAGCCACATTGTATCTATAAGGTCTGTTTTTTCACATTCGTTTTTTTTTCTTTCCACCCCTTTCCCAGAGCCATAACTTTTTTTATTTTCCCCACCTATGCAGACATATAAGGTCTTCTGTTTTCCTAGACAGGACGTCCTTTCCAGTGGTGTCATTTGTCACACCATAGAATATTCAGGGAAACCGAAAAAAAATTCTAAGTGGGGCAAAATGTGAAAGAAAACTTACTTGCGCTGTGTTTTATGGGTGTTCTGTTTTTACAGCGTTCAATCTTCGGTACAAATGATCTGTTCTCTGAATTCTACAGGTTGATATGGATCTGTCAATACCAAACATCTAGAGTTTCTGTTATGTTTTGGTACCGTAAAAAAAACTCCAAATGGTTTCTAGTTTTCAAATTTGTGTGGCAGCACCATTTTCTCCGACCAATAAGTTTTTTTGTACTAACACCAAGGGCCCTGAGTGAGGGGCATTTTTTGTGGCTGAAATGCACTTTTTATTGTTAGCGGTTTGGAATACAGGCGACTTTTTACATTAAATTTATTCCAATTCTTATGGGACGTGAAATGAGCAATTTTGCTCTATGGAATTTTTTTTTCTTCTATGGTGTTGAGCATATGGGGTAAAAAAGTTTTTTATATGCCATGAAAAACCAAATATGTTAAAAATTAATTTTTTTTTTTATTTAAAAAGATCCCTTGG